>VUQR01002607.1:57365-64865 GCA_015108515.1 Hemichromis elongatus
GAATAAGAAAAGGGGGGGAATAAAAAAAAAAAAAAAAAAAGGGTGGAAAAACATGAAGAACGGGGAGGAGAGACGTCAGCGTGGCAGATTTACTGCATGCAAACAGAAAATGTGGAGAATGCAGGAGAGAGACAGAGCGCCAGAGGAATCGTATTTTGACACTGCGGTATTTTTCTTTCAAGCAGCTTCACTAAAACGCAGTTTTTTTTCCTCTTGTATACACTGCCATTTTTGGGTTTTTTTGCATGCACTTAGTGTATATATGTCTAATACTACTAAAGTTACAAAGAAGAATCTTTTCCTCCACCTTTGACTTTGCATGTTACTATAAAAGGGACTAAAAAACAAAAGCAGCACATGGTTTTATCCCTTAATTACTTTTGCTGCCACTGATATGCCTGGAATTTATCTCCTCTGGTGCTAGATTTCATTTCATTTTCCTTCATATTCTCTTCTTAATTTATGTGCTTTAATATTCTTCAAAGCCTAAATGTTCCCTGTTTTATGAGCATCTAAAAGATTCCCGAGTGTAAACCAATTCCCACATTTCTGAGGTTCAGTCTCACTGCATTAATAACAACACAGCAGGGCAGAAAGGCCCAGGAGATGTCCCCGGAGCCCCCCCCTCCGCCCAGCCTCCCTCCGCTCTCCGTCTGCAGTCAGCGATTCAGGCTTTCTAGCTCGGCCAGCGTTTGGTTCTGCCTGCCGCAGCTCTGGCAGCGCTTGGTTTTCCTGCCGACACAATCAGGTGCTGGTGGAGAATGTGACTAAACAGGAAGTAACGTGGGAAAGGATTGGAGGGTGGAGCAGGGAGGGGGGAGGAGGAGGCAGGGAAAGAAAGAAGCGAGAAGGATAGAGAGACAGAGCAGAATAATTAGGAGGTAATGAAATAAGCTTGTGAGAATGTGAGGAAAAGGGTGAATGCAAGACGGGAGAAGAAGAAGAAAAAAAATCAATACTAAGAAAGGAGAGAAGAGAGACGGAGGCATGACTGGAAAAAGAAACAGTTTTAGTAGCAGAACAGAGCAGCCACGAGATGTTTAATATTAAAATGTGGAGAAAAGCTGCGTTAGTGCCGCAGAGTAATTGATGATCTGGTTAGGGCACAGTAAGGGCTGAAAGATGGAGAGAGATTGTGCTCAGTGACTGAGAGAAACAAGAGAGGAGTGAAGGAGGACGAAGAGGAGGAGGAGGAGGAGGTTGTTGTGTTCTTGGGGGCAGAGATGTGCTGTGAGAGGAGACCGGGACTGAGGGAGCTGGAAACCGAAAAACTAGGCCACATGGAAAAATCCAGCTGCAATGATCCAACTCTGGGACCAGCCAATAGCTCCCATGTCTGCCTCTCCTCCTGCCTGTCAGTCCATCATCTGCGGTCCTCTGTTAAACTGCTCTGTCCTTCTTCCTCTCCTGAGACTGCAGCTGTTTGTCTCCATCTCTATGTTTTCGACCGCTTTTCCCCTCCTGCTTCACTAATAGATCCCGTACTTCCTCCGGTGTCAGAGATCAATAGTCTAATTTCCGGTCTGCGGAAGTGAGCAATCATTTTCCTCAGACTTTTTCCACCGTGTAATCTTAACATTTCAAGCTCTGATTTTACCTTAAATGGGATCGCATTACTCCAGGAGCAGAACATTTCTCTGAGAGGCACAGAGAGAGCAAACAGACCGAGCTGATGGCATATTCAAAGAAGGAACAGTTACAGTTTAATAGGATTCACGAGGTAGATGGAAAAGCACATGTGTGTGGAGAAGCAGAGAGGGCGGTGCTAAAAAAAAAAGGTCTGGAGAGACAGGAAGAGCTGGCCCAACACTTCCTGCACTGAATGAAAATGTGGGACGTCAGCAAACACTCAACTCCAAACCCTTCCTGTTACTCTGTGCACTTCCTGTGTCTTTCTGTCTAAGGCCTTGACCTCTGTCCGTGTGTGTGTGTGTGTGTGTGTGTGTGTGTGTGTGTGTGTGTAATAGTGAACTGGAGATACTGTAATTTTACAGGCTCCAGTGGGGTTGAGTAATAATTCACTATTTTTACGCATACAATTTTGTTTCATGTCTGAAAATTGTCATCCAAACTAATCATTTCAAGGAAAACGTGCTTTAAACTTTGGTGATTTTGGTGCTTTGTTTTGTTTTGTTTTTTATTTTTGTTCAAAAGTGTTTTACTGACAGATCACATTACAGTGAACAGAGTTTATATCATTACTTTTAAACTCAGGGTTCTTCTTTTACACACATATTGAGAAAGTAACATGCATTGTAAGGAAATATGGTTCATATATGTGAATATGTCACATAAACAGGAGAAATCCCGAGCTTCTTTGGGGTGATGGGCTGCTACATTCGAGAAAATTCATCACCATTGATTTCTCTTGTGTGAATGTGAATGTCAGCACTGATGACAGTTAGAAAAAAAAAAAAAAAAAGCATCAGTGAATTCATGTGCGACCCTGCGTGACTTACAAACAGTACAGTAAAACATTAATCCACACAGGGCAGCAGGAGCACTGAGCTGCCGGTTGGCACCGCTCGTAGACGGATGAATTAGAGCTGGTAAGTATACAGTGCAGAGCGGATATCGTGATAGACGCACAGGACCACACACACTCGACACGTTACATAAAAGCCTTAATGTGGGAAAACGTGGAGTTTATCTACACAAAAGCGGCATTCTGGACTGAATTTTAAGTAGATTTTTAGGTCAGAAACACACATTTCCTACTATCTTCTTCTTCTAAGCTCTGTGACTGTTCTGCTTCCTTCCAGGTTTCCCGATTTATATTCGGCTCTGAAAGGATTTTCGTGACACTCTACCTGACCCGTCATGTTTTAATGAACACTTTGAGCTTTTAAGCTGCTCTTAAGCTTACGTAAGTGTTATTATACATGTGTAATTGGGATTATTAGAGGAAAAAAAATAAATTAATTAAATAAAAGCAGAAATCCATAGAGCGCTGCTTCATATGTGGTAATTACAGAGCTACTTGAGTAAACATAATGCTTAAATGTTAGTGTCAGTCTGCCTGAAACCATCTGCTTTTCCACTGACTCACAGTACGTCCGAGTATTTTCTGAGCGTTCCAGTATTTTTCCATATACGACCTTGTCACTCTTGCTTTAGATATCCTGTCATTGTTACACAGCAGTTACACTCATGGCTGCGAATACAAACGCCAAGAAAAATACAAACACACACACAAACACCGCACCCGTTGCCTGTGAATGATTCAAACCCTATCACATGTCGACCTCCAGTTTCAGTGACGCGATGCGACAGCGAGCGGGACGCCAAGTTCCCATTTCTCCATACATATCTCTACGAGTGACTCGGTCACAGCTGACGGAGCAACGGACACTTACATGCATACGGGAAAGCTGTTTACAGGATCAGCAGACCATAGAAACCACTAAAATCCCAGGTATCAGGGGACCGAGGGGAACAGACAGGACAATGCATGACAACGTTAAAAGGTAAATGACAGGGGGAAACTTGATATTGCTCAAGACAGTAGACATGCTGACACCTCAAAGAGCAAAACATGATTAGACAGTGACAGAGCAGCAGGAGCAGCAGCACAGGTCCTATTGTGGTGGACTGACTGCAGAGGACACGGGGTTTAGCCTATAGGGTTACAGCCTCATTATAGCACTGATGAAGGAGGTGAGCCGGGACTGCAACGCTTGGCAGAGTTGAAAACCTGCAGCCTCACAGGGATAGAAAACACGCCTCAGCCTAACAGGAGCGCTGTAACTCAGAAACAGGCCAAAAACATCCCCCATCACTACAGTACTGTGATCCCCACGTGAAGCTGTTGTGTTTAGAGATTGTTTAGATGGAGTGGAGTGAAGATTGGACTGTGATTAACATTATCAACTTATCAAGTCTGTGGTAAAATGTTTTTGGACCCGATGCTTACATTCTCTATCAGGACTGCACTTCCTGTTTCTGTAGAGTTTGAAACCAACACTCAGGACAAGCACACTTGGTATCACTGGACTTTTTCTTATTAGGAGAAGAACGATTTTGAAAACCACGATAGCCATGCGTAGCTAAGGGCAGCCCTGTAATGTAAGGCATCCGAGTGGAAACTGTAACAGACTGTATCAATACCAATTTCTGTTACTGTACCTGTGGGAAATTACAATGCATAACATGGAATCAGTGTGTTATGCACACCTCAGTGCGCCTGCACATTTATCCTTTGGCTGTTCCGGTTTATCACCAGTGCTGATTGGCTGCAAAGGGTCACCTGGGGTCTCTCTCCTCCTACAACACTGGCTGCACAGTTCTCCACACAGGCTTTTGCCTCTTTTCCATCTTTCTTTCTTGGTTTTGTTTACTGATATTAATCAAAGGGATAGGTGTGAATCCGATGGCTAATTATTTTGCATTACTAAAAAGTTTTGCAGCATTAAATGCATCAACTGATAATAGCTGTAGGAATAGCAGTCAAACTAAAAAAAAAAAAAACCTTTAAATTATGCAAAGTCACTTTGCTTGTATCATAAATAAGGGCATAAAGAGTTTTTCAAGGAAATGTTAATATTCAGATTGTTTGCTTTGCAGCTTCTGGGTTTCTACACAGCAGCAGAGTTGGAGTGATCCTCTCACTGGTGAAGGAGGTGAGCTGAGATGGCGCTTGTGCAGATACTAATTAAACATCCTGGACTCTACATTCACCAAAACAGCTCCCAGGTCACTGCTTGCTCCTGCCAGATAACGGACTAACAGCAGGCATGTGGTTATATCGATACCACATTTGGAGAGGACTGACATATGATGGAGCTGTTGGGCTATTATGCATTGACATTTCCAATGGGGGGGGGGGACCTCAGAAACCCAGGTTCAGCTCAACTTTAATCAATGTGCTCGTGTTCCCTTCCTTCTAATCTCACATGAGAAAAAAAAAAAAACACCTCTGATGCACCTTATTTGTTTATCAAAGTAAAGCCATCCTACTCGCGGATAAAACTGGACGACAGCTGCGATCGACAAGAAGCACTTAAAGGGAGAGCAACTGCTCGCTGCAGGATGAGAAATGGACTGTCGAATCCATCCTGAATGAACTGTTCTCTGTGAGCGAGGCAGATTTAATAGAAGCCCCACTGCCTGCCAAGGAAGTCTAACACCTTTAATATGTGGATTTATTTTAGCATTAAAGCTAGCCAGAAAAAAAATAGAAAACCCTGCACGTATATAAAATATAACACCAAGGAAGTAAAGCTGTTCTAAGCGGTTTGAATTATGAGTGAGTTTTGTTAAATAATAAAGTCAGAGTGCTCGAAAGGTTAATAATAATAATAATAATAATATTATACGTACAAACTAAATTTAACTGAATTTTCTGCTATTTATAGCATGATATGAGCCTGAATGAGTGCATCTACAAGAAGGAAAGGTAAATACTTGCAGTAACACTTCAATGATGTGTCGTTTACAAGAGGAGACGGTTACATATTATGGCTCAAATAGATAAAGTCTGCATATTTCCTTCTGTAGACAGGTTATTACATTGAGTGAGAGATAAGTTAAGCAAAGTGTTGGCATAGAAAAGATATTGCAAACTGTTAGTGAAACCTCCCAAAGGGCTTCTGTCTTTGTGCTTAGACAGGTGTGTTGCAAACATACTTGATGTTGGAGGATCTGATACGAAACTCCTCATCTTAACCTCCCTCCTCCTCCTCCTCCTCCTCCTCTCACACATTTGACAGCAGCACACGGAGGCTATGTCCCAAACCCATAGGAGTTTAGTTTCATTATAACAATCAATAATTCAAAACCGCCTCCTTTTCATCAGTGCCAGCATCACAGATGTGACCCAAGTCTATTGGCTGTCTGCACCCCCATTCTCTCACTCTGTGACACACACACACACACACACACACACACACACACACACTGTAAACCTCCTCCCAACAGTCAAGTTCAGCAGAGGCATTCATTTTTAAAGCGCCCCTGTCACTGGTATTATAAAATAGCCTCAGTCTTGGTTGTAAGAGCACTGCTGCAACGAGTTAGCAATATCAGAGACACACATACACAGAGAAAGAAAAGCAGAATGATTGTTTTCTTCACCTTAAAGTGTTTTAAAGCCACATCAGGGCAAACTCTGATCATCCCAGTGCCCTGCACAGCAGCAGCTTTGATATTTACAGGCTAAACAGCAAACAAGGAGAAACCCGGGGCCATGTGGGGAAAACTCCTTACACTAGTGGGCTGGGGAAACTTCATAAAACTGCTTCCTCTGGTGTCTCAAAAGCACACAAGTGATTAGGACGGAGTCAGGGCATGCACAGTGGAGGCCAACAATGTGGCAAGGCTAGAAGCCCTGCTTTGCTTATCCAAAATACAAGGAAACAATTCAGATTATGAAACTGGCAGAGTGGTGCTGGCTGCGTGCCTAAAAACCCACTTACACTTTCAGACATAATCTCGGAGTTTTTTTAATCATTTTCTCTTTCATTCCCTGACAATACAAATACCTTAACTATTCCCCGGGCTAGAGCTTTTCTTTTTTCTTTTTTTTCATATTATCCTCTTGCATCCTGCTGAAGACATCTGTACGTTTACCTTTATATCTCTCCAGCACATCTTCATACGCCTGGGCGAACTCCTTCTCCTGTGAGTGGTTTGAGGGCAGCAGACCCGGTACGAACCCGGCCATGGTGGCTCTGCAAGCCGGCTTGTGAAGTAGAGAGGAGTCGGCCTGCAGACTACCGCAGTGACCCGGTCCGCTGGTGCTGCCGCTCCTGCTTCTGCTGCCCGTCCGAACCCCAGCTCCGGCTCCCTGTGCTTCCTTCTCCCTCCTCCGGTTTCCAATACAAACACCACGGTGCGTGAAACTAGTGAATATGATGCATTGGCGCACACCAAAAGCCCCGCAGCTCACTTCTGGAGCGCGGTTAGATAATCCTCAGGGACACTTGAGAGAATATAAAGGACAACAAAATGCCAAAGTGAGCGTCTATCAGTGAAAATCTACTTAAACGAAGGTTACACAGACGCTATCTATCCATGACAGCCGTCAGTGTACGTGTGTGTGCGGGACCACACGGTCGCATCGCTCGGTGCATTTCCTCCGGCCAGTCCCTCCTTAAATATCGCTTTCCACCCGGTGACTGCTGCTTTTGTGCCTCCTGTGCGTGTGTGAGAAAGAGGGAGGGAGGGAGTATCCTACTGACGGAGGGGGGCCGTGTGTCTCTTTCCGTCCGGAGCTCCAAACCAAACCGTATCCGGGCTCGGGCTTCCTATCCGAGGCTGAGTCGGCGTCCTATGGATCCGAAGAGAGCCGGGCGAGCTCCCAACATGCGTCCCAGCCGTAATGGCTGCTTCTGTCCGAGGCTTTGCGGCCCCTGGGTCCGTGTGAATGTGTGTGCGTGTGTCTCTCTCCCTCCTGTGCTCAGGTTTCTCCGTCCTTTCTGCAGTGGCTGTCTTCCATCCCTCTCTACCGGCCACGCCAGGAACCTCCGCCACAGGAATTTGTAGAGCCGGTGGGGAAGAGCT
>VUQR01002607.1:69865-77230 GCA_015108515.1 Hemichromis elongatus
TTGTTATGATATTCCAGGACTGTGTAGGCATCTACAAAGTGTCATTGATTTACTTCTACCTCACATGCCTGTCGTCTTTTTTTGTTTGGTTGTTTGTATGTATTTTTTTGTACCGATTAGGGAGGAGAAATCCTACACGTTCTCATTTCTGTTAGTAAAATATGGTGATTCCCAGGATGGCTTCACCCATTACCCTCCCAAATGTAATGGACGCTACACAGAAAGTTGCCTAGTACGGCAGGTGCAAATAAAATAGCACTTAGATTCTCTGTAGCATGTTATATAGATTAATAACAGTTCAACAAGAAGAACATCATTAAGTGACAAATCCTATCTGACACCTGTAGTCCTCAGACTGTGGAAATCTGAATTCTTCTTTCTTCATCCTGGCCAGAAAAGCCCCTCCTTCCCTTTGCAAAGTCACCAGTCGAGCATCTTCCAGCATTTCTTTCATTGAAATCCTCTGCTCTTCAATGCAGTGCTGCACTTCCTGTTTTGTGCACAAAAAAAGCCAAAATGCGAGCATGTGATACCTGTTCCAAAAGTGGACATACACTCAAACAGTACGGTATAAACATAGATGTGTTACCTGAGCTGTGTCCATTTGCTTTCTGTTATCCATCCTCTTAATGGCCTTTTGCAACAAACTGTCAGCGCCTCGCAGGTCAGTCATAAATGAAACCAGCCTCTGAAATGAAACATGTTCCACTGTATTGAACTGAGAAGCTTTGTGGAAGAGGCAGTGCCGTGTGGAAGCAAAAGCAGACAAACTGAGGTTAGAATAAAAAAAAAATAAAAAAAAACTCTACAGACTAATATCAGTGTGCTGCTGGTTAATTTAGAGACTTTTAACTATCTGTATAATATTACTGTAGGGTGCATGACTAGAGCATCTAGTCTAATATCTTGCATTATAGTCATTTTTCTACCTATATAAGAAACTTTCAGCTAACGCAAGCTTACTGATCTAAAACAAATTTTAAATGTGCTTTGCATGTGTTTACTCGTCCACATTTTAGTTTAATATTGTATTAGTTTAACATTCAATTAGCTTTTAGTATTAGATTTTTAAAAAGAAATATAAATGGTTTCAAAATATTTTTATTTAAAATAAATACCTATACAGACTACAGGCAGTCCAATTCTCTATTTATTCTTCTTGAGTTGGCATACTCCTCCTTGCCCTCATTTGCACAGTAGTGTAGTAAAATATTATGTAATTTATGGTATTTTATATACTACACAAAGTAACTGACCTGCTTGTTAAAGCAGAATGGTCTTGATTGAGAGTCAGTGATTAGTGTTGTGTAACCAGGATAAAATATCAGCCCCTACTTAATGTGAGCAAATAACATCATAATAAATAATCTAATTCATCATTCAGATAAGACTTCTCCCTTTCCCATGTGACCACACCCTTCCTACCCTCAAAGTAAAGCACATCAGATATCATGCATGCTCCGGGTGGTTGGCTGGGTGGGCGCCTTATTTCCACTGGGTTGATTTATGGTTGAGCGACTTTAGTCACCAGAGATCACGCTAAAGGTTTTTAGGGTGAAGTAGTTAGGATGCAATGGCACCAGTCAAGCAAATGTGTAGACTAAGAGTGCATTTTTAGTACCTGATGGAACTGCAGCCACTCGGTGTGGCTGTAAGTGAAGGTACCTCCAAAATCAGAGGTTAGCTGGGAAGCTTCCACTGTCTTGTTCAGGGCTTTCATAGTGGTCACCAAATCCATCTAAGAGACAAAGGCAAAGAGTTTGTGAGAAAAATTACACTTTTATACCGAATAGGGACATGAAATGTTTTGATGCCTGACCTGCAGACCAGGATGTTTTTCGGGTCGCGGACAAGTGTCTTTATCCATCAGCATGATGATACTGTGGACAGCATGGAGAGCTTGCTCCTGAAGCAGAAAGAGAACAGGTTAGGGGAAGGCTGCCGAGGGTTATTAAGTGGTAGATGTCTATGTATCCATGCCTGTTTTTCTCACTTATATTAAAACCTTAATGACCAAAGACCTAAAGTGCAATTTGTACTCTGCACAAGCCAAGTACACTGCACCCCCAGGCCTGTTTTTTCCAGTAAACCAGACACTTCCCATAAGCTTTGCGCTAACTTTTCTCTGGCACATGCATGCAGGATTACTGTTTTAACCTGGGCCATCAATAGAGCCTTGTACAGGTGAAGAGGAGGAGGCTTCTTCCTGGCATTCATTACCAAAGTCATTCCCAGCTCTCGAACATCTTTCCTACAAAAACATTAAGTCAAGTTAGACCACATTAGGAACCCATGGATAGTATTTCATCACAGTGCTCTTTTAGCAATAAAGACCAGATCTAAAAGGTTTGGGGCTTTAATTAATCCACATCTCAGATTTACCTTAACCTCTTCATCTGACACCCACATACACTTTTTCTTAAATACCTTAGTTTTACATCTAAAACTTGTTCTCAAATTCACAAAAAAACTAAACAAAAAAAAGGAAACCTCTTCTTCACTTATCTCTATGTGAGCCTACATCAAGCATGGCTGTTATTTCTGTCAATGGGCTGCATACCAGACAGCTGGCAGCGAGCCTGGCTGCAGACTGTTGTGGTGTGACTCTTTGCTGGGGATAGCACAAGGTCAGCTTTCTGGTAGAACAGCTTTCTGCATCAAAATCTTTGTTAAATTCTCAGTTAGTGTAAACAAATAAGCTTGCTAATTTGCCCTTTACTAGACCAGTAACATGGCTAATGTTTACTGGCCACCGGTCAAATGATCTTAAAGCACTATATGCAGAGGTCAAATCTGTGCTGTATTAGTTGTAGAATTGTAGCTATACAAACTAATTACCCATAGGAGAACAGTTGGTGTGGATATGAGGTCATGCATAATATTATTCACAGCCTCCTTCTGACCACTGGAAATATTTAAAATGATATGCTGCTGCCCTCTTGTGGTAGGACCTTTTAATAACATAATAATCATAGGAGCTAAATGAAAAGCAAGCAAGCATTCTTCTCTTCTGGCCTACTGAAGAATCAGCTTCCCATATTTTGCAAAGTTCAAACTCCTTTCTCACAGGTTTGGCACATCTAAGTCCTTCAGCACTGTACCTTGGTATAGAATGTAAGTAGAGCAGTAATTCACAAATGCTCTGTGCTGACACAAGAGGGGACGTCCACGCCAGCCTGTCACCGTGGACCTCCACAACTGCTCTGCCAGTCTTGTCCCTGCTGCCTGCAGATGGACATGACAGAGAAGACGCTTTGAATAAATCGGAGAAGCAGTTTTGAATTTTTAAGAATTTTCAGTCACAGCATTTCAGAGCTACATTAAATTGAACCTTTTATGTTTAACACTGAAAGATGAGGTGTTACTCGCTTCTACTTAGCTTTTTGAGGCACAACATAATTAAAACATCCGACCCATTACATCTTAAAATGACAAAAAAGCTGCTGAGGTCATACTCTGCTCAAATCATCTGAATCAAAAATGTTTTTAACCTGTTAAAATGCTAAATCATCATAATGTTCTGAGCAATATTTGATTTTTAGAGACAAAAAAGACATTTGAAGCATATTGTAACATGTACTGAATTGCAGAAATTGTTATTTTACATTAAAGGATTGCATTGCAAAATAATCTTTTATCATGCCATACACTATAAGTGCAAAATTACCTGGTAAACACACAATCCCCAGTTCAAGCAGACCACCGATCCTCCTGAAAGCTGACTCTTCAGTCTGTGAGGGATGCTGTGTGTCAGAAGAGGATACACTTTCTGTCTTTAAGTCGTGGAGTTTGGTACCCGGTCCCTCTGCGGTGAACAAAGCTTCACTTCTGTTCGGCTGGGAATCTGACAAAGCACAAAATATGTTTATATATATTTAATGTTTTATAAATGTGACAACTTAAAAAATAATCCTTGGCAGCAAGCATGAAAAATTATCATATATTTTTAATAATCCATCAGGCCGTTTTTATTGAGGGACTTTATTCTAAGACAGTGCGCCGCCGCCCTGTAAACCGTCAGCTTCATTTTCTGTCCAGTAACCTTTGCCCTTTAATAACAACAGCAATTAATAATTTTCAGAGCCATAAATGTCTGCACAGACATTCAAAGACCACTTCTAAATACTGGACATGGTCTTTGTAAGAAAACACAGCAGTGGTCTGACTACTAAATCTTTTACTAGTTGGCCTCCTCTTGGATCCAACAAGGCCTCATCTGTCCTCTCTCTCTTTGCCACTTTAATAGCCCATGACAAGCATGTCTCCAGTCAAGATCTCAACTTGCCCCTCTGAGGGCTTGCGGGCACATGCCACTGGGTGCAGAGGATAGAGAAACTGCCTTCTTGCACGTTATGCTGTCTCTCTACATTAAAAGAATGCTCTGCTTTTTTCTTTTTACCCAGTGGGTTCAGGCCCTCTCTGGGGTGCAGCATGCTATTTCCTTTCACTCCCTTGATAATGGGAATGACATAAATGTGGCTGTATTGCCAGAGAACCCAGACAGCATTGGGAGAATCCCTAGAGGAGATCATACTCAAACCTGATCTTTAACCTTTGAACCCCCTTTTAAAGAGCCTTGGCGAACTATGACCTTCACTGGAGCACATTCCTTCAAACACGCGAGTTCACAGCGGCTGTCTGTTAACCCCAAATGTTCAGAGCCCCTTTGAACAGGGAGCAACCGATCATTTTAATGGCTCTGTGCACACAATAACAAAAATGTGGTTGAGTTGCATGAATGTTATCCCTCACTGGTGAAAAACAATCTTACCTTTTTTTAGGCACTTCTCTGTTTCCAGTTTCAGAGTTTCCTCATCAAGTTGTACTTCTTTCTCACAGTGCATTAAGCTTGTGACTGTTTCAGGGCAAATATCACTATGGCTCCTGTTGTTGAGCTTATAGAGAAGTGGCCTTCCTGTAGGAGTATCTGAGACAGCGGACAAAGACCTAACTTTAACTTTGTGTTTGCCCGATGGTTTCACATCCTTCCCCCTCTGGTGTGATTCCAGGTCACCATCAGGGGTCCCCGAGGACACATCCAATACTGGGTGCATAAAACCACCATGTCCTGATGGGTGGGAAATAAGTTTTGTCTGAACTCTCTGACTTTGGCTCAAACCAGGGGTAGATTTCAAAATTATGGGCGACTCCTTCATGAGGTTTTCCAGCTCACATTTACTAGGAAGGTGGGGCTTAAAGTTTGCTGGTGTTGGCTCATGGCAGTCATTGCAAGGGAATGGCTCATTACCAAACACAGGTTCCTTACAGTGGTTACAGTAGTTTCCTACTTGGTCTTTTTGAGCACCAATTTTAGCATTAGATTTTAACTCCCCATCTTCTGTCAGGCCGACCTCCTCCAAGGCAGCCAGGAGGTCTACACTCCCTTTCTCAAAAGTGACTGGATTTGTCAGTGCCACCAGGTAAGAATCTCTGTACCTGCACTTCAAGTCTTCTTCAGTGAGCTCCTGCCCCAGCTTCCCCTGTTTGCATGGTGTAAAACGCTCCTCTGCGTATTGAAGCGTGCGTCCACAGGGAACGCTATTCCCAAGCGGTACAGGCGGGGGTGGTCTGACAGGTTTGAACAAAACGGAATTGGTAGGATTTGGAAGCCTGTCTCTCTGTTTATCCACAAGCTCTTTCCCTTTGTCGATATCCACCAGGTCTACATAATCGCCCTCAATCTCTTGACAGTTATGACTGTCCCAGGTATTAGGGGAAACCCAACCCACGGGCTTGATTAGTGGTTTGGAGCAGGATTTCAGAGCCCCTCTTTTATCTTCCATTTTGACAAGTTTAGAGGAACAGGCTGCAGGTCTTAAAGATGCTGACATCCTGTCATTTGCTGAAAGAATCGGGGCTTCAACTGGTAGGGTGGAGGAGTTGAAATGGATGGGAACTGAGATCCGCTTTGGCTCAGGGTGAGATTTCTGACAGGTGGGCATGATCTTAGGCTTGTCTAAAAACTCTGGGATCGCGATTTTGGCCCACGGCAACTTAATTACACCTTGGTCTGTGCAAAGCAAACACCGTGATAAAGGAGTTCCGTCACGTCCTTCGTTGATGTCCTGCAGCCAGTCTTCGGTGAAGATGCAGGGATAAGACGTTTCAGGGATGGGGGTCTCCTCCACTTCTCGACATCCTTCCTCCAGAAGACATTTGAGGACGATGCGTGCCGCTTGTTCCCCAAAAGGTTCCACTTGAAGATAGAAGTCGCCTGGACGCAACAGCAAGGGGTTAACGGGCGCTAACTGGATGACCGTTTTGTCATGGAGACACAGAGGCCAGCCCTCACAGCGGAAAACCACATCAGAGTATCCAGCCTAGGAAAAAATAAAATAAGCTTTCTTACAACTTAGTTTTGTTTTTATATTTTACTACATTGCCTTATTGATGGTTTGGTTTTCTGCTGCCTGTTTATAAGTTTGGACATCTACAGTAAATCTTCTGATCATACTGTAAAACTGAATTTATCACTGGTTTAATTTAATGTATTTATATTCATGTATGTATTTCATGCTCTCTGAGCCAAGGTTTTCTGTGCTTTTATCCATAATGTATGCCATACAAAAACAATATCTACAGTATGCTGTAGCTTATAAATCACAATTTTTACTAATCATTTCTATACAGGAAATAAGATGTTTGCAGCAGCACAAGTTTGCAGGGTAGTCTTATTACTTGGACAGTGGCCCCCCTCACCTTTTAACATATGAAAGATTGCACAAAGACACAAAGAAATGATTTCTACTCACACATGCTGCCTGTTGGACACTTTCCAGCACATGTTTGGAAGGAATGAGGAAGTCCAGTAAACACTGTAGAGCATCACCGTGATAACGTTCCTCAATAGTGCGAAACAGCTGGCAGAGGACTATAGGCGCTGTGACCTCAAACGGTGGGAAGAGGGCCGACAGCGCACTCTGGATGGACGAATCCAGAGACTCTGGGTTCTGTAGGGCAAAAAGAAATGAAGGGCAATCAGATGAAGTTAAAACAGCTAAATCAATCTTCATACTTATTCTGTCACCCTGGATTTGATTTTTATACAAGTTTCTGGTATTTTCAGCCTTTTCACACTCAAATGTGAATTTTCCAAATGTGGAAAAGGATTACACCGTGACTACGAATTAATTCAATTCAATTCAGTTTTATTTATATAGCGCCAAATCACAACAACAGTTGACTCAAGGCGCTTTATATTGTAAGGTTGGCCCTACAATATTGCATACAGAGAAAAACCCAACAATCAAATGACAACCTATGAATAGAATAGCCTTTATTGTCATTGTACAGGGTACAACGAAATTGGAGTGCCACTCCCTTGGTGCAAAATGCAATAATAAATATAAATGTAAAATATAAAAA
>VUQR01002609.1:6074-17507 GCA_015108515.1 Hemichromis elongatus
TCTATTTCATGAATGCTGTACTTCACTCAGAAAATTTTGTAGAAGAACAAACTAGACCATGATTAGCCAAATCCAAAGATATAAAATGTGTCACTAAACAGAAGGAATGATGGCATCACACAGTGGCCTCAGTTTCCTGTACTTCGCTGACTGCTGTGGTCTTCTGCTGCTGTAGCTCATGTGCTTCAACGCTTGTTATGATGAGAGATCACAGATGCTCTTCTGCGCACCTTGGTTGTAACAACAGGTTATTTCAGTTGCTGTTTCCTTCCCTCAAAGCACTCAGACTGTTCTACTCTGACAGTGAGGTCACTGTACTCAAACAGCCTTCATAGTCACCAGATTTCAATCCAACAGAGGGCGTTTGGGGAGAAACAGATTCACATCATGGATGTACAGCTGACCAATCTGAAGCAGCTGTGTGATGCTGTCATGTCGATATAAATCAAAATCTCTGAGAGATGTCTCTAGAACCTTGATGAATCTGTGATGCAAAGGTTTAAAGCAGTTGTGAAGGCAATAGGGCGTCCAACCAGATACCTAAGAAAGTGGCCACTAAGTGTATACGTCAAAGTTGGCCATCTTTAGGTTCTGTGCATGTTTTGAAGTCCAAAGTTTTCAGTTTGGATATTTCTGTCAGTTCAAACTGGGTGTAATCATAATTTAAAAGGCGTGTTAAACTTGTTAGCTAATTTTAGCACAAGCTGGCTAGTTTCTTTGCCAAGGTGTATTGGTGAAATCAGCTGGGATGCTAGCAACAAGCTTAGAACAAAAAAGAATCTAGTCTAAGAACTGAATGTTACTTACATTAAGGGGGCCATTCCCAAACTCGAAATCTTCTGGCATCTGTCCAGACCTATAATCACAGCTCTGATCATCATATGAGACTATGAAAAAATTTCCATCTTTGTGTTTTCATTGATTCCCTTTGATTTACACACACTTTGCTTTGTACATGTACATTGTACATGTATAGAATATTTACTTCCGCTATAGAGAAGATGTATAAAACAAATTAAAAGGTTTTTTTTAAATTGTAGCTGACTTCTTGCAGCCACTTTGCAATAACTTCACAGCCCTCCAGGGGGCCACAGTACATAATTTTGGAAATGCTTCCTTAGCGTGTCTTATTGCACCTTATCTCTGAACAAGCAATATGTGGATTTGACAGAGAAACCCACAGTGCTGCACACTCGTATGGTAGCAGCATGTCAGCCACAGGGTAGCCATCTGGGTAGCCAGATAATAAAGAATACCCTGCTTGTTATTGTTTATTTGACTCTAAATAGGACATAAATGATCAGTTTCTATGGACGACATCAATGTAGGGATTGAGACAAGAGACGTTACACACAACGCACTCTGTTTACGGAAGTAAAAATGGCGAACACAGCCCGGTTACGATACGACCCTAAAAGTTTAGCTTAAATAGAATTGTCTTCCCGTGTGCTAATCAAGTCCAAAACTTCAGTTTCTGTCCATTGCTCGCTCCGTCTCCAGTTTTTGCCGCCATGCTTCTTCGTTTGTCTTCTCTGGCGCTGATAATTGGCAGTGACGTAAAAGACAGATTTAATGCGACACGACCGTTCAAACAGCAGTCGCTTTCTAAAACATCGGATATGTATCGGATTCAGTAACACATACGAAAGTGACCCAGATCGGATTTGAAAATATCGGATTTGTGCTGTTCACACTGTCATACCATGATCGGATATGGGTCGCATAGGGTCAAAAAAATCGGATTTGATGCGCTTTCGCCTGCAGTGTGAACGTAGCCTAAGAAGCTTAAAGACACAGCATGTTCATGCAGACCCACCTTAAAGCATACCTTGCCTTATTATTGCTTTTGACTCTAATGTGGGCCATTATCTACTAAATGAAAATCCCGTTGAGTTCGGTAAGACTTGAAACTAGTGAATGAAACCACATACTGATGAAGATAGTGTTTACTGAAGTCATAAACCAAGGGAGACATAGGTTCATTTATCTCATAGACCTCTATATATTTACACTTTTGTCCACTGCCACCTGCTGGCCATTAGAAAGAATGCAGGCTTAGGACCTATTCACTATTAGTACTCTAATGATTGTCGACTAATAATAATACTTAAATCAAGACATCAACTCTAAATTTATTTTGTGTAATTTTGTTTTTCCCCTTTAAAAAATGAAAAACATCTATTTAATTCGTGAGTTTTGTCTAGAATTGTATTAATATCATATAAATTTGCTTATCCGGTTCAGGGTCGCAGGGGGAGTTGGATCCTGTTACCAAATGATATAGTTGGGGGGTTTTTTTCCCTCAGCTGGATGAACTCTTGACTTTTTGTTTTTTAATTCCCTTCACAGCTAAAGACTTCATCAGCTGCCTAATGGAGAAGGATCCAGAGAAGAGATTTACTTGTGATCAGGCCCTTGAGCACCCGTGGTGAGAAACTGACCATCGCCACACTGCGTCCCATCCAGACAATCACAGGGAAACACACATCTCGGTGCGATTACACAGCAGTGTTACGCAGATTGCCGGGCTTACGCATTTATCATGGAGTGCTCGTCCTCCCACTGTCATCTGTCACCATGGCTTCGAGCCGCGAGTCCACCTCTGCTCGGCATCGCCGGCCCTCGGAGTGAAATCTGCTGAATAAATGGCTGCCAATTAGTGGCTGATGTCGTGAAGGATCCTCGAAGAATGTGGACTCTAATGAACAATTGGGATGTCTTCCCAGGCCTGCACCAGAGCTTAACGAACAAAATGGCGTGGGCTGCTGTCTCCAGATGAGGTGGCCAATAAGTCCTTTAGCCAGCGATGCATATTTTCAGGGTTTCAGGCAGGTGGTCCCTCTGATATAAATATGTGGTTTGTGACACCGGTAACAGGTGTCATAACGGAGAGAAATGACTTTCATTGACGATGTTTCATGCTGAGATATTGTGATGAATGAGGCAGAAGGTGATACGGTGTGCGAGCACCTGCTGAAACATCGCCCTATCAATCAAAGGTGTTTTCGCTGAATAAAAATAAGTCACGGCAGCAAATTGGAAAACAGCATGAGGATGATTCTCCAGGATTTTACACATACAAATATAAGTCATCTGGGTAATACTGTTTTGGTTTGTGTGTATTGTCTTTCATATGTGGTCTGATTTTTTTTTTTTTTTTTGTCAGGATTGCTGGAGACACTGCTCTCTGTAAGAACATACATGAGTCAGTGAGTCGGCAGATGCGGAAAAACTTTGCCAAAAGCAAATGGAGGGTGAGCGTGAGACTTCATTTTTTTCAGTTGTTCAATATCCCAAATGGGGAAAAAAAAGCCCATGCACAATATTCTACTTTTTTTTCTCTTTTTAGGGGGGAAAACATATTCATGCAGTTGTTTGTCTTTCCCCTGAAATCTGTCTTAGTCACTCTTGTCTGATTACAACATCTCTTTACAGCAAGCCTTTAACGCCACTGCTGTGATCCGCCACATGAGACGCCTACAGCTGGGCACCAGCTTTGGCAGCAGCATCTCCAGCTCCAGCTCCGTGTCCAGCTGTCAGAGCCGAGGTCCAGCCAAGAGCCAGTCTGTGGACTGCGCCCCGCTCTCCCTCAAGGACTGTGAGTGACATTTTGCATACGACCATGTCTCAGTTTTAGCGCCACGCTCAGCGCAGCCTTTTCACTCTCTGGCCCGCTTCATTAAGCTACATGACAACTGTTTAACAAGCTCTCGAGCTGTCAATTTTCTCAAATTAAACAGTCTAAATGGAGTTTAACATGTGAAATGTGGTCCTATTTTTTTTTTTTGTTTAGTTTTATGTCCGAGTGATTTTAAAAGTGTTCCTGAGCATCAGCTCTCCAGGCTTTCTGAAAGTCTTTCAGATTTTTTATTTGGTCTGAAAGGCACTTTCTTAAGAAACTGGAAAAGAAATCCACCAAAGACTGGACACGGGAGTTTCGGTTGATCGGCCTAATGCTCGCTGAAGCATCAGAAGTGGTCTCAGTAGAAGAGTGACTGCTAAGAAAGGGAAACAGACATTACACAAGTACTGGAGTGAAAATAGGTGGCAACAAGTCAGATTAATCCAAATCCAGAATGAAATAAAGTAGCCATAAAAAGGCAGAAGCTGAATAAACTGATGCAGTTCTTACTGGCATACAGAGAGGCTCAGAAACACTGTTTCTCTGAAGCATCCGTAGATCTGTTTTTCAAGGACTGTTTGCACAAAAATCAGCTGCACTATGTGTTATCATTAACATGTATAGATGACTAAACATTGCATACATATTTACAATATTTTATTATGTACTTGTTCAAGTGACAACTACAGGGTAAAATTGTTACAGGAGATCTAGCAAGCAGTTCTGATTGTGATCATTATTATTTGTTGGCAACTTTCTTTATCTTAGATTTACTGGCATGTGATTCATTGCTGAAGGAAATCTTTTTCTCCCACAGGTCACCCTATAGATCCTCTGCCATCTGCTGCTAAAGCGTACCATCAGGACTCAGATGCCCCCTCTCCTACTCGAGAGGAGCCACTAGCGGTGGCCGAACCGCCCAGGCCAAGACCCTCCACTGTTACCGTCATCCACACGGGGACTAAATGACGCCAGGTTCCGCGGGAGGTGAGCTGGGAGACCACGGAGCTTTGAGACTTGGGTGGGTAAAGAAGAAAATACCCATCCCAGGCCTCATGATTCAGTGTCGTTACCCAGTTTGCCCATCCCGCCACCTCCCATCAGTTTCTGCCAAAACAAAAAAAATTGGGAGGAATTTAAGGAGCGCTGGCTCCGCTCCATTTGGATCAGCACGGCTTCCCCCTCTGCTTCCTTTCACACTGTCATTTAGACCCGGAAGTACAGAGGTGGGGTGAAGGGACCTCTGGACTGAAGGTGTTACTGTGTGGAGGCCGTGCTCAGCCTGGATCAGGGCTGCCTGGCAGATAAAAGAGCGTCTGGCCTCAGAAGTGCCACACTAAAGGAAACTCGTTATTGAAGCTGCTGTATTTTCTTTTGTTTTGGGACAGGACCTTCCACTGTATGCCTTGTGTCGATGTCCTGCCTGGAGCTGCTGAGTGGAGTCGTGTTATGCAAGTGAAATATAAGCTTCAAGCTGTTGTAACTAATTGTGACTTCATCTGCACTCTGAACTTTCTTGTTGTTTTCTTCTTTTCCTCTCGTTTATTTGCTGCAGTGGCTCACAGCATCATAAACTCCTGACGGTAGTGATGTTGGTCCTTTTTAGCTTTTAAATGTGTGGACGTGAAGCAGGAGCGGGACGGTGTGTTTTCAATCGTGGCTGCGATCGCTGAGAGGACTAGTGTGTTGCACTGATGTATTGGAATATTTATTTTCTTATAATACGTTATGACTTTTTGTAAGAATACCAGTCGCAGAATCATGTAAATGTGTTATTAAATCAGACTGAAGTTGCCGAATTGTACAATACAGTATCTAATAGTTGTTAGTTTGTAATCGCTGTTTTATTTGATGACTTGATGGACGTGACTGTGAAGTCCTCCTTGACCACACGAGGGCGACCGCGCGTTGTTGCTCTGTGACCAGTTCTCAGGGATCTGCAGGGACGTGAACGTGAAGCTGACCAAACTCCAAGTGATCAAACTCAAACTGTTTCGATGAGCATAGTGAGGTTGTTCCTTTAAAATACTGCATATTATTCTGATGTGCCAGAGATGTTTCCTTTCTTTTAAAGCAGTCTTACCAAAAAGGGTTTTTTTTTCTCCCTTTAAAAACCTTGAATCATATTTGGATGTAAAGAAAGTGTTGACCAGTGGCGTGTGCATTTATGTCTGTAGTTTCAAAATAAGAAAAAATTACAAATGAATGCGAATGTATTCAGGAGTCGAGACCAGTCCAATCAGTGGTGTCCAGTTGAGTAGTTGAAATATCGTGCTCTGCTTCCGCTCGTGAAGTGGCTGGTCTGAAAACGGCTCATTCACTCGGTGTTTAATCACTGTGCTTTCATACCAGCCTGTTGAATTTAGCAGAAAGACTCTTTTCCCCGTCTGTCCCTTAACGCTCACTCTCTGCAGACTTTCACACAGAGCGGGGAAGGCATCCGTCTTTGTATTTTTCTCTGTGGTAACCACTGGATTTTTACCAGCTCAATATGAAAGGAGAAAAGAAAGAAACACTTCATGAGGGCATCTCCAGTTTTGAGAATTTTGCGACCTTGAATTATCCAAGGGAAAACAAATGTGGTGGATATCAAAATGGACTTTGAGCTTTTACTTACTGTAAATACAAATCTCAACAAGCTTTGGGTTGTTTATTTTGGTCTTCCCTATATCCCCCCCCCCCTCTCCCAGATCATCAAAAGAAAGCAAATTATAAAGCACTGGAAGCCCCTCAGTATGCATGTATTACATATTATTACTGAAATGTGCTTTGGAGTTGTAGAGATTTGTGCATTAAAAAGAAGCTTGTTTGCATGTGTGGTGGTTTTCCTTTTTATTAAATTAGACTTTTTCACCCATTGCCTCTACAGTTTATATGGCATACTGCAAATAAAAAAAACAACAACAAAACACACACACACACACACACAACCTGCATAACCTGCATATCTATAATCCAGGAGGCTAGGGCATCCTGAAAAGTTGAACAATTTGAATAAAATACTTCATGTTTCTCAACAGTACAGCACATTTGTTTTATTTATCTAGAACAGGGGTGTCAAACATAAGGCACAGGGACCAGAATAGGGCTGTAGAAATGTGGCCCACGGGACAGGTTTGAAAAATCTGAAGGAAGGCATAAACATTTGGACATTTAACTGTATTTTATTTCTTTCTTTATTTGTTACTATTTTAGCCCAGTTACACAATTACTATAAGAGCATGCCTTTATCATGTAGAAAAACTAAGATTCACTGTTGAGATCACACACCTTTCTTTCCTGTGTTAAGAAATCTTGGGGATTAAATGGTAGTTTGTTTTTTTTTACAGTGACAGGTGAGTTTAATTTGTGCAGCCCACTTAGGGCTTAAGTCCCCACGTTATTAATCTAGTTAAAGATATGAAAAATACATTGCATAGTCATTGCCTTTACTGTGTAAGCTTGTCATGTTTGTGGGGAAAAGCATTGCTGTCGCTGTCGTACGTCTCCTCTTGTCGCTCTTAGGTGGAGTGACGGTTGTACTCGTAGGCAGGATCCATCCCGTCATAGTGGAACTCCCTCCACTGCTCGGTGCTCTCTCTGCTCCTCTCGTTTTGCTCTGAAAGTAGGAGAGGAGAATTTCAGTGAATGAACTCTTCTTTTTCACCTGCGTCAGAGGAGAAGGCTCCACGTACCGTCATGCTCCTCTTCAGCGTAGCTCTCAAACTCGTTCCGGTTCTCTTCGTGAAACTCTCTCATTCGCTCATCTGCAGCCAAAACCTGCCTCTGCTCAGCTGCAAGCACAGCAGGTATGAAATGGTCAGGATTTTTTCAATGTGTTAGCAACATTTAGCCATTTTAACACAAAAATCTTGTTTAATGGAGGAGGTGACATAAAAGGAGATAATTAATTGGTAGCAAAATTACAGAAGCACTCCTTGAGTCAAGTTTACAGCGTAACTATCTGGACTGTTTACTTTGAAATACAAGCTGCATTCAGTGTGTGACTTCAAAGAAAAAAAAAAGTCAGAAGTACAAGCATTTGTTCTTGAAAAGAGTCAATAATCCAGGTTGATGCATGATGTTGTTTGTCGAGGTTTGAGCTGGTTTTATTTAGGTTAGGTACTTCAGTCCAGTCGTGTCTCACCAGTCCTCCCATTGGATAAAGATATTAAGCTGCGGCTAAGTGGCATGATTAATGTGGTATTAAAAAACAAAAACAAAAGCCGGTTTCACTAATATTCAAAATTCAGAGAACTTTGGGTCATAAAAGGATGGAGATGGTCAACAACAATACTCATGTAGGCTGACTTCATGTTATTTGTGCCAGAATCAGACCCAACAATCTGAACATCGCAGCAGAAATCAAGACTGAAGATTTCATTTTTTTATGTGTAAATTTTAGCCTCAGTTTCCTGTTTTTAGCTGACAACAATGGCCCAAGTGTGGTCTTATGCTGCTGTAGCTTACCTGCTTCAAGGTACAATGTAGTGTGTGTTCAGAGACTCTCTTCTGCATACCTTTGTTGTAACAAGTAGTGATTTGAGTTACTAATGCCTTCCTATGAGTCTGAAGGTTGGAGTTGATAGGAAGCAGAAGAGTAGAGGCATAAAGTTGTAAAATAAAAAATGCTCAAGTTCACTGTAAGCATAGCAGAAAAATACAGCAGCTACAAAAGAGAACCAGAGTTTACATTTAATGCTTTAAACACATTCACACAAGCTGTTAAACATCACAAAACTGCTCCCTCAAACAAATCCACAGAACTGAATCACTGTGTCCAGGGACACTTTGAAAACACGGACGAGCTATACATGCCTAAAGCACTGAAGAGGAGACAGAAGACTTCTGTATTGTATTTCAGGCACCCAACTGACTTCTAAAAGTCTCACGCTGACTCGCTATTCACACATTACAATGTTCCAAAAAAGAAAGACGAAGAAGAAGAAAGGGTTTGCATTGCACTGCTGAGCTTTGAAAAAAAAAAAACCACACACACAAAGAGGGAATTTCATAATAATAATAAGACTTGGAATGTAACTGCTGTGTTTGATTTCTGTAACAAAGACTTTGAAATGTGATCGCCTGCTCTTACACTGGCATCACAAGAGGAATGGGCTGTTCCTTCATCCAGGAGATGAAGATTTGTGGCAGTGATTCAGTTTAAAATTTGAATTCACTTGGGCATATAAAGAAACATTTTTAACCTTTTAACCTTTATTTAACCAGCCAAAATGAAATAAACTGTCAGTTTAAAGTGAGCAAAAAATCACCCGAGACTTTATGTCCATAAATATCTAGGTGTCTCATTGGATGCTCCATCTATCTGTCACTTTGCTGCTGGAACACACGAAATTCCCCCATGAAGGACAATAAAGGACCATAATAGAGGACATTGGGCAGATTTACTAAGCGAGGCGAATTACTGTCATGTCACAACTGCAGGATGATATCCTAACAAAGCGCTTTAAACTTTAATCTTACTGTATCACGTTTTTTTTTTTTTTACAGTGTACAGAGAAGTTGTCCGCTGTGTGCGCAGTGCTGAGAAAAAGAAGCTAATTTCTGCTTAGTTTCAGTAAAAACCCAGAGTAACTGAGGCACAATAGGTGGAGCTCACCTCCAAACACTCAGCGTGAGGAATTTTAGAACAGAGCCAAAATGTTGGCACTAAGAGCTTTGAGCTATCCACGCAAAGTGCCGATTATACACTTATTCTGATTACATCTCGCCCTCCTAAAAATGAACTCTCTTCGTAGCAGCTATCACAATCACAACAGGCACACGGCAGGATTTTTTTCAGCGTGCAATTTGCAATAAATTGCGTGCCACAGACTTTGTAATTCACATTTGTGTGAAACATTTAAATATTCTCCTCCTGAAAGCGATGAGGAAAATAGGCCACAAAATACTCGTTTTTTCAGGCTGTTCTCGTTTAAGAGGAGTGTAAGGCTGTTCCAATTCTCAGCTCACGGCGTTTCTCTTTTCCTAAGTCCTTAGCAGTTCTCCTACCCACTTTGCCTTTATCTCAATGACATTCATATCGAGGTCAAGGAAAAGAGGTTAGGAATAGGAGATATAGGAGTTAGCTTTAGAAAGCACCATAGGTGTAGATAAAAAAAAAAGTAAGAAAATAAATAAGAATAATAAAAAATATATATATACTAGTGCACATCAGAAAAAACACACTCCTATTGTGGGTAAAATGCTACCCCCTACTGGTAAAATGTTTCCGTGAAATTCTGCCAAGTACTGAATGTTACTTTCAACTGCTCCCTTATTTAAAGGGGGTTGCCACAGCAGATTGCTCCACATGTTTGATTTGGTGGATTTTTTTTTTTACACTGGATGGCCTTCCTAACACAACCCTAAAGAGATCTGTGTCTCCTTTTGGGCCTAAACAATGATATTCCACTTGTTAGTCAGATGTGTAACCTCAAAAGAGCCACTTGAAACTCTGCCAAGTATAATTACCTAATAAGTACCTTAATGGAAGGATAAACAGGAGGAAATCAAGCACAAGCGCAGAGAGAAAATACAAACTCCACAAAGAAAATGTAACGCCTGTGTTTGAAACTAGGACCTGTGAACTGTGAGGCAAACACTGTGTATGAATTATATAAATGGAAGACAATAGATGGATAGTTAAAAGAATTAAGACTTTCACTGTCTCCTAATAGAATACATGGACATCCTCCTTATGCCCTTGATCAGCAGGTGGACAATGAAAAAAACACTCCTGTAGGGTAAGTAATGTGTAATTTATACCACGACTGTGTCTGTTCACATACTGTACGTATTTTCCTACAGGCAGTGTAAATGGACAGGTTCTTATATAGTGCTTTTTTGCCCTCTTTAAACACTCAAGCACGGCTTCAGAGAGGAGAAGGGTTTTCAACTAACACAGACATAATACTGTGCAGTCCTGCACAAGCACAACTGCATGTTGCTGGACGTGGATGACACTGTTTGTTGGTCGAAAGCTGATTGGTTGATAAGTGGCTGTAATAAGACTTTATGTCCAAAAATATCTACGTATTGTGTTGAAGAGGTATCAGGTGAAGTAGAACGATGGTCTGACCTTTGTGTAATACCACTTTGAACCACAAGGGGTGAGAGCAGAACTAGCTATTTGTCTACTGTCTGACCAGTTGTTGAACCGCATACTTTGTACAACCTTTCCATCGACAGCTGCCTGCTCGCTGCAAGTAGATGGGCAGCCTACGACTGACCACGCCTGAACCATTATTTCAGTGAAGACGAACCACACACTGGAAAACTTTTGAACAGCCTTTGACCTTTCATCAGAATTCCCAGCTTAAGTTGGCATGCGCACCCGCGGCTGCTTGGAATTCAAGTTGTAAATTACCGAGCTGAAAAAGATTTAGAGATGAAATTACAGAGCAGTATCTGTCATCACCATGTGGACGTTTATTCAGCACAGATATTACTGAGGTCATCTGACTTTAGTTTTATGTTTTATTACTTTCAGAAATTGCACAGCAGAGCTAATCATCCATCATTTTATCCACCCCGCACATTACCGCTGACCTGCTTATGGCTCACCGACTCCCACAAAAGCCAAACAGCATCATTTGTTGGACTGTGATGTCCATCTTTCGATATCAAAACTCTGACTAGAAACTATATGTTATCATATCTGCCAACTGAAACAGCAGCCTCTATCAAATACTTCCCTTCAAAATTTTATCCAACTGCAGGACAGGTATATGCCTTAATGCAGCACGAGAGGCTTTTGAAAGTGAGCTACTTGTTTTTCTCACTTGGTACTTGCTTTTTTTTTTTTTTTCTCTGACCCCTTTCTGCCTGTG
>VUQR01002609.1:17527-30995 GCA_015108515.1 Hemichromis elongatus
CACATTCCACATTCAACTCACAACCGCTCACCCACTCACTCATCCATCTCTGTCTTTTCAGTCTGTTCTCTGCTTTGTGCTCATTTTATTCCTCCTGATTTTTTCTGGGGTTTTTTGCACAAAGTGTCTTGCTGTCATCACACGTGTGGCACGTTATGCAACTGCAGTTTAGAACAGCAGCATTGTTGTGCGCTCTCACCTTCCTGCTGGTAAAACTGTGCGTAACAGCTGGCGTTAAATCGGTCAAGAATGCCACATATTGTTCAGTAAAGCGAATGCTTTGACAGGAGCACACTGGTGTGGGTTCCATGCCGTCCTGTGGGTCCCGGTGCAGCGCCAGGACAGGAAACGGAGGTCTGGGTCTCGGGTCATGCCAGGTCCACAATAAGGTTAACAGCTGCTGGCTGCCATGACTATAAAATCATTCAGACTGGCATAAACACATTCCCTCACAGCAGAGTCAGGAAAAAAAGGGCTGCATCTCTATGAGTCATCTCGTCATTAACACAGACATCAAAAGTGAATTTTTAATAAAACAAGTAATAAAATAAAACAACTTCAATACATTAATCACTGGGGTTCAGCAATAATCTGACACTTATTCTCGGCATAGTATCAAACATCTTTATGTTCAGGACGAGGATGAATAATGTGTAAAATGTTATTATCTTTGCCTTGGCACCACTACATTTTTTACTTGTGCACATGATGAATGCTGAGGCTTGTGGATCTCAGAGACATTTTATCTGCCTGATGTATCAAGTGTTCTTTCAGTGCAGAAAAAAAAATCTTCAAGTTACAGTGAAGATTTCCTCCTGCTCTTTTTAGTTTTCTGCATTCTGCTGTAATCCACCCATTCAATCTTTTTGACAATTAAACCACCATTTAAACAATCAGCTATTTAAAGTTTTACAAAAGCCCATTTCTAGGATAATTTTTCTGTTTATCACCAACTACAGTCATACATGGTGTGATGGTCTTAGCCACACATTGGTAAAAAACAGTCCACTCACCTCATTGGTTTTGTTTTGCAGGTAAAAATGTATTTCAGTAATGTAGTTCATTAATTTCTTCACTTAAACCTAAAGTCCACACATAGTAGCGCTGTGCGGTTTTTCAGATATTCTGTTATATAATCGATGTTTCTCTTTCTTTTGTTTAACCTGGTTTCGGCCAATGGCTGTTTCCTGCCTGAGCAAAAGGTGTAGCCAAGGCCTGAGGGCTTTGAAAGCACAACACCAGCTTAGCAGGACCAACTATGTGCTTGTCAGTGAGGGGGGTGTTTCAGGTTTAGTTAGGTTATTTTGTGCTTAGTTAGTATTGATGTTTAATTCTGTTTTCCCTATTGTGGGTTAATGGTTTGGCCAAACCACGATAAAAGTTACCCTCATGTGTCTTGTGTTTAAGTTAAGTTGTGTATATTTTGTAAGCTAAGGTAATTTTCTATAGGTCATTTTTTTGAGTAGAGATATATTTAGCTGACCTCTTTTATCGGCCCATTATTATTTTGAACTTTGTCATTTTTGAGCTTTTTCTTGGGGTAAAATAAAAACCCACATTGAGGCTATATTTCCTGTGTCCTCTATGCCTTCACTGCTTGGTCCCTCAAATCTGGATTTAAACTTCTCTGAGAGGTTCCAGTGTGATTTTAAAATCATGACATAGCAACATAGCTTGGCTGACCATGTCAAACTCCAAACAACCGCAAACCAACTGAACGTGAACTCACCGTCCAGCTCATCCTGGGACTTCACACCACGTCTGCTGCGTCTTCTGAAGAAGTTTGATGCATCGGCCTGCTTCATGAAGACCCTCTTCAGACCTGCAGTGGAAGCAGGAGGGAGTTCAGTTCACAGTGTAAAGTGATGCACAGGGAAAATACAAAGAGAAAGAAATGCAGTTGATGCAGCCCCACTCACCTTGACGATCTTTAAGGCTGCCTGTGCTGTCGGGCACAGCTGCAGAGCTGGTCGCCGGAGACCCTGTGTTGAAACACAAAACATGAAAGCTCTAAATTCAAAATACAGAATCCAGCTTTTCTCATGACTGCAAACCAAACCAAATGATAAGACAAAATTTTAAAAAAAAATCTTACTCCTGCATCACACTCACATGAAAGTGCAAAAAGCACAGTGAGGAGAGCCAAGAGGGTTACATATGTCCAGGACATCTTTTAAACTCTGAAATGCTGAGAGATGTGAGTGGTCAAGGAGAACAGGAGGGAGAGAGGTAAGTAAGACGTATGTGAGAGGTGGGATGGAGTGCCCGGGGCAATATTGACTGCTTCTCAGAGCAGGGAGGGAGTGATCGTGCAGATCTGATAAGAGGCTGGAATCAACAAACATGCCAGAGGGCTTCAAAGTCACAAGAAGGTGCAGAAGATTTCATTTCAGCTCAGTAAACATGCTGCTTCGCTTTTTTTTCCTATGAAATTTAGTGCAATTAAAATGACCTGAAATGATACCAACTATGGAACTATTGCATCAGTGACACTTGTAACTGTTTCATTAATAACAGAAGAGAAAACATACTGCAGGTGTCACCAGAAAAATTATAGTCTGGGCTGCTTATGCACTGGCTTCCTGGAGAATAATACTTGTTCCAGAGACGATGGATGAAAGGCAACAAAAATACTGATGTTTCTTAAAAAAATGTGACAGAAAACAGTTGAGGCCAGGAGCCGGAGCAGGGACTCCTTGCCAAACGTCTCCTTTGAAACCGGCCCCCTCAACAAGGCCACTCTCTCTGCAGGAAAGTATGCGGCCTTCTGTTTGCTTGAATTTCTTCCAACCTGTACTCTGGCTGGGCCCCAGAAAAGAGTGAATGTTTAAATTGTTTTGTGGGAGAATCCTGGAGTCGGGGGATTGGTGCTCAGAAAGGTAAGAAGATTCCGTAGCAAGAACATATGTGGTGAGTGTATTTTATTCAGGTAGGTGTGAAATAGAACAACATTGGGACTGAAGAATATGCAACATTAAATAGCAACAACAGTATCTGTGAGTGCATAAGGGAGAAAAAAAAACAGTGTGGTGATACTACATGCATTTTGATGATATGTTTCCTGACTATGACTTGAATAATTTAAAGTTTCCTGTGACCTGCTTAGGGGCTACAGATGGAAACTATTAGTTTGCATCAATCTGCCATGTTTTATTTTTATATTATAAGTTTATTGCAATGCACTGCCCCTGTTAAATAAATAATTCCATTTGCAAAACCCCCCCCAAAAAAACATGTGGGTATGTTTCTTTCCACGTCTTCCTTTACAATAACCGAGTAACTGTGAAAATATGTTACTTTATAGTGCAATTTTTATTCACTTGATTAAAGGTACTTTTTTTTAATTACTCTCCGCAGACTGTAACTAAAGCTGTCACCAGCAGGGGGCAGAATTTTACCGCTCCGTGTGTTTAGATGTTTTCAAATGGGTGCTACCTGTTCCCAGGCTGTTATTGTAAATACTAATATGCTAATGCCATAATCTCGCCTGATTAAGAAAAATAAAATAATAAAAATCTCACTGTACCATCTTGTGGTATGGTTGTATTGCATGAAAGTACAGCTTGGGTCAGTCTCTGCTTCAGTAGATGTCTCTTCATCACAACACACACATTTTGGACATCAAGTCCAGGTATGTAGTGCTATGTGTTATAACATGTTCACCCACTTGCTGCACATGGTTAAGCCTTTGCAGCCATGGTGGCACTTTTTTCAACTGTGCAACTGATCTAGGCTGATGCAGAGTCTAGTTAAGAAATTAAGTGTTTCCGATCAGTGAAAGGCTAAAGACTTTGAAATAGATACAAGCAGGGATGAGTGTCCATAAAGAGCATAATGAAGTAAATGTAATAGTGTGGAAGATGATCAAAAGACTAAAATGTATCTGTCTGTTTCTTATAAACTCTGTTTTATATCAAGCAGGAAGAGAGAAAAGGTAATTTAGCCTCAGCAGAGGTTGACAAAGGTCAGTGACCACAGAATAAAATAAAGTGTTCATTTGAATAAAGCAAGATTATTCCTAATTTAGGTTAAGTTTTACTGTTGTCTCTGCTCTAAATGAAAAAACAAAACAAAAAACGGTGTAAATAAAAGCATTTTATTTGTACTCATTAAAATTGAAGCCAGCAGCTTTGTGAAGTTTGAAAGGAGGGGTGTTTTTTTATTGTTACTTCAGTCCTGAGTCAGTGAACACTTTGAATGTCAATTTAACAGCTGTTTTCTGTAAATTATAATGAAAATTGCATCAAATAAAATGTACTTCAGCGACATTAAAAAATTTTAATAACTGGTTAAACCTGGTAGAGGGTTATTTTCTGAGCTTATCTTTTTTTTAATTGTTATTGTTTATCTATGACTTAATTACATTGATGTTGCATGAATGGCAGTGGGGGAGGTCTTTATCAGTAGGAATGATGCCCTTTTCCAAAGCTGTCCAGTGGACATGATTGGGGTCTTTCTCGGGCGATTCCTGGCTCCCGTGCCATCCGTTTGACACCCCGTAGTTAGGGTAGCATGAAATAGCCTGCCTACAAATATCCTCCAGTAGGGACCGCTGTAGCTCTGCACTGACCGTCTATCTGTCTCTCCCGTGCACAACCATCGGGTGTCGCTGTTTCCCCGCTGACACCTTGACAGCACGGCGGTATGTGGTAGGCAGGCAGCGTCAGCTGGTAGAGGACACGCTCAGATCAACTGGTAATCGCCGTCGTCCCCCGCATTGCTTACGCTCTCCTCGACTGAAAACCTAACGACAGCACTTCCTATTTTCTGCCGGGATAGAAACTTTGAAGCCCGTAAACAAGCCATGCCGCTGGACGCAAAAGCTTCGCGGATATAAGCGACACTGCGGAACGGAAAGTATCTTCGACCCCAAACCACAAAGAAGAAGACGAAGAAGCAGTCGGTGCTTTCTTTTTTCACACTCGTAGGAAAAGACGGCATCCGGCCTGAGAAGCTCCGAGGTCGGGGACTCCGGTCGGACCAACGCGAATCGTTTCTGGTGAGAGCCCGCACATTTTCGCTGTGGGACTAGTTTCTGTGAACTAAACCACGCAGTTAGAACAAGTTAGACGCGCACACAGCCAGAACAACGTAGCAATGTTTACTTCACAGCCGCAGTTTGAATGCAGCGTTTGTTGTGTATGAGCACTTCAGTCTGCCCCATTCACCAGCGAATGGCCACATTTAACTAAGACAAACAGCGAGAGGAGCTCCGAGCTGCACGAATAACGACCAAACTAACTCCAGAGAGGATTATAATTTATCATCATATCTCGGAAAGCTGCTGGTTTAATACTAAGTGTCAGCTTTGTTGTCAAATACCACCGAGAGCAGTTGCTCGTCAGTGAACTGTGTGAGGCTGGGGTTGTAAAAAAAAACAAAAAAACACACGAGACGATTGACTGGCTGCTATGCATGTATCGTCTTGCACAGTCACTGCCCCACATTTCAGAGATGCCCAGTCTTTCTGCTCCACGCCCCCCACCCCCTCAAACTACCTGAAGCAGGGCGCAGACCGTACTAGTCTCTGAGCTCACTGACAGCCATTACTGACAGCTTTAAGCCGTTTCAGCTGTTGTTGTGTGAAGGCCAAGACAGCAGCAGCAGACAGGAGCCTGCACGGGAAACAGTTGGAGAAAGATCACTGCAGTTTGTTTTGGGGAATCTCACCCTGATCTTAAGCTTCCGGTGGGAGTTTACCCGGTTTTCATTGTGTGACAAAATATTTGTCTTATAGGGAGACAACATTGTTCAGAGCAAACCACCCTTAGCGCAAGTTGATTTCTGTGTGAAAGCACCCAAGTTGTCACCAACCTTAGTGAGAGTACATGCTAACTCTGTATAGTTAAAGTTAATGCATCAGTCCTGCAAAACCAACCTCACTGGGGGCTTATTTATGCTGAAAGTAAGAGTCCAGGGGGCCAACTTTAATTAGGCTTTTTGCAAATGTGATGGAGTTAAAACAGGTCAGACTGAACTCAGTAAAGTGACTGTTATTATCTAATAGACCTATCACTGGGGGTGCATATGGGAAAATTACAAATTTTATGTAAAAAGTCAATCAAACTGATGTTTGACACTCACGCTTTGGGTCAGATTGACTCTTAAAAACTAATTTTAATAATTCAATAAAGGGCAGTTAGTTTTTAAATCCGTAGGCACGCTCAGCACCTAAAATTAGATTAAATTTGTACAATTGTTTATAGAAATATGTGAAAAATATTCTCAGTGATGTATTTTTTAGCACCTTTGCCAGTAAATGTTGCCTGAGCAATAACTGAAATGGCTCACTGTTTCAGTTTTAGATTAACATGGTGAGCCGCTGCTTTTAAAATGAAACTTTATTCAGGGCAGTTTTAGAAAAAAATTATGTCTGCTTTACTTTCAGGGTTGGCTTTAATATTGAGCTGGCGAAAACATGTGGCTCACATGTGGTCACAAAGTTTCTGGACAAAAAAAATTATGATTTAGATCACTTCTGACGGGTTTTTTTGCATTGTATCACTAAAATCAAACAACACAAAAACAGTGATATTCCACACCGTTTACAGTGTTTACTGATGACTGCCACTTTCTCAGTTTCCTGTAGGTAGGTTTCAGTTTGACAGGCTCAAGCTGCTGAGCTTCCTCGAGCCACGGGTGTCCCTGAGGACCTTTCAAAAGTGTGTCTCCTTTGGGTTCGGTGCTCGCAGGAGGTCAGGGAGCTGCTGGAGGACAGTTTGCCCGAGGGTTGGCTTGAAGTGGGGTCGTTCACTTGATGAGAGCCGCGGGGATGGTGGCGACAGGGTAACGTGATCTGCTGTGAAACAGCTGTAGCCACTCGGTGCTGATCCCTTGAGTCCCAGTGCAGATCGGATGATGTTCCAGTATGTGAATGGGTGCTTGTGTGAGAGAGAACGAGGACTTGAACGATTGGGTTTTCATGCCTTCGGGGAAAAATGCGCTTAAAGTCAATTTAAACCGAAATTCACTGACCTTTTCAGGAGAAATTATTTTCGTATCTATTCAATGTTTTGACTGATGGAAGTGTTCGTTCTTACTGATCTTCTCTGTGTGTTTGTGAGTGTGTGAGCTCACGTTGAAGCAGTAGGCCAAGACAGCTGGCTGAAGGTTAATGTGTCACTGCTCTCTGGGTAGCAGCTGCAGGCACAGCTCTTGTCTATAGATAGCCACGAATACAAACTTCACCTCTTTTCCCCACTGCGTTAACATAAGAGCTGCGGCACAGGCATGCAGCCCCAGAAGACAAATGGTGATCCTTTCGCGTTTGACCACTTCCACACCCTCATTCTCTTTCTGTGTCTGAATCTGGAAGTGCCAGTTAATGCTAAAGACCCCTCTCCCCTCCTCCTACTCCAGCTTGGAGCCAGTTGGCTGAGAACCTATGTGAGCTATATCAGTAATACCTTACACCACATATCTGGGTCATCATCTGTAGCATTCATTTCTGAAACAGGTGAGGGACCAATATCCCTGCCCTTTTTTTTTTTTCTCCCCATCATTTTTGGCAGAACTTCCAGGAGCGGTTTGAACACTTGTTTTCTCTTTATTTGGAAGCAAAGCAACGCCGCAGAAGCGTTGCATATTTCAGATCCACGTGTTCATGGAAAGTTGAGAAGGGTTTAACAGAAATCCAAGTGAAAACTCTGCTATTGTTATTTATTTATTTTTTAATCTTAGCCAAATCTACCCCCTGCCTCTCGGCCCAATCCGATCTCAGCTTGGTTGTTCCTTGTAATCAGAGGCAGACCACCACTCAACACCTAATAATTAAATATTTTTCTCCCTCCTAATTACATTATCACTATTCATTCTAGATTAAAACGGTTTTCAACAATCATTTAAGCACTGCACAGCAAAGAATATTTTGTTATCCTGCTAAATTTCCATGAAATTGCAGACTACTTAAAATGACCTACAATATAGTTATTTCTTTGTTTCCAAAGAATCACCGTATTGCAGTGTGCCTAACTTTAGGTATTTTATGTAAATATACTTAGATTGTTAGCTGAAATAAAATACATTGAAATTCCATGTAATTCCATGGGAAATAGACCCTTAGGCGTGGGTCATATTTTAAAGTGTTACCAAAAGTTTAAATAATGTCTGGCACTATGTATTACATGCTACTAAAATAGTTATCGTCTGATTCATTTGAGGCAAATTCGTTTCGGTATAATGAGAATTTATCAATGCCTCGCAAAAAAACCCCAAACTACAATACAGCTAGCAGAAAAGAATTAATTGAAAAGGGTATACCGCCTTAAACTACTACCAAGTTTTGCTCGGCTGCTCTAACACACAACAATTTCTGGCATGTGGGCTGCATGAAATTACTAGAACGACTTCTGGGAGAGAGTTTGTGTTTGCATTTCGATATAGGTCATTCCATGAAAAATCAGTTACGCAGAAATTTACCTTCATACTATAAATATTTTTGTTGTTGGAGGTTTTGGAAGTACATCAGGGTTTCAGGTCTGAAAAAAACATTTGAACTCTGTTAAAAGCTGCTTCCAAATCAACTCCAAATGTCACAAGCTAAAGGCAAAAATCACATTTTTATTTTTTTGCCCTATGACCACCCTTGAGAATCAGTACCACGGGATATATCATAGCTTCACCGCACCATTTAATGCTAATGACAGAGTTTCATCTGTTTTCTGATCATTTACTGGAGAAAACTCCCAGAAATTACATTTTTGAAAAACTTTCAAAGGTCATATCAGCGTGTGGGTTAGGGGCTAACATATGGACCCTCCCACCTTCTAGCCACGATCCTTTCCTTTTCTTTCATACCTGAGCAGCTTTCTAATGTTGTCATTTTGTCTCACTCTCAAACACCAAGTGTACAAACTTAATCATCTGATTCGGGGGAAATCAGGTTGAACTTTTTTTTTCTTTTTTTTTTCCCCAGATAAGACTGGTTGAATATAAAAACTAATATTGTGATAACCCCTTCCTGCAGTCTGGGCTTAATTAGATAGTAGCTGGCTCTCTTTTAATAGCCATGAAAAGCTTTCAGTAGCTGGATGAGTACAGATGGGCAGTGAGGGGGAGGCTGACTGTCACTCTCTCTGATGCTAATGCCTGCCAACAAAAAGACAACAGGTGACTTGAGTCAGCCTCAGATCAGATGAGCCCACTCCACTATGAACAGAAGTGGGTAAAAACCATGTATGAAAAAAAGGTATCGACGTGTCTGAACCGCTTAGTGAAATTTTAGTTTCAGCATTTGGCTCAAGTACAACATGTACCGCGATTGTCTGTGCAGTTGTTCTGTTTGCTTGTTGTGTAAGTAGGAGCAGCTTCTTTCTGCTGCTCCCTTTAGATTAAATTATACTCCGATGCGGATGCGGACACAGACAGCTGGACACCCGACGGCTGAGTAGTCGTTTTTAAGTTTCCGGGGCGCATTCATAGTTGATGCATTGTAATGCTTTGATTATGCTTTCCACACAAAATTTATGTCACTTGGACCCAAGCAGACTCGTGGACAGTGTTAACCAGGACATCATTCACAAGGGGTTGCCATGTTTTTTGATTGTGTACGTACATCCTCAGAAGAAATCTGTGTCTCCTCCAGGGATTTTCCACTTGTTAGGGGAAAAAATATTCTCTTTTTTTGTTTTTATTTGGTCATCTTTTATTACAATGGAAATGATGCTAGTCTGCTGCCTGCCAGATAAAATCATAATCTCATGGTCATGGTGCCCTGCTTTGAACCCAGCTGGGTCCACAAGGCTTATCTGTCACATTACATGCTGTCTTTTCATCCCATTCACAAACTGTTATCATGTCCACTGTGAAAGCTGCTTAGTAAGCACCGGTTTTATTTCATTTGCATGTTTAATTTCAGAGTTATTCCCATGATGTGCGCATAATAAGGCCAGTTTTTATTTGTCTTGTGATTTTATTTAAAACGGTTTTCTTCTTCTTTTTCTTGTTTTACAGCAGCAGGATTGGTGCGTGGTTTTTATTCCTAGCTTCTCTGTTCAGCCTTTTGGTCGCTCGTGTGTCTGCATGTGGATGTTTGCTCATTAGCAAAAGACAAAAAATTTTTTTTTGTTTTTTCTTTTATTATTGTTTTTTTTCTCCATAACTTACGTTACGTTTGTGGGGTAGTTGATACTTTCCTCTGTTTCATCATGGCTCGAATCCAATCCGTCCTCTACACCTGCTCAGTAAACACTTTATTCAGTGTTTGTGTATTTGTGTCGAGGGCCCGCCACATTAAGCTGCTCTTCTCCAACTAGTATTAAGTGTAGGTGGGTTTTAATCCATCCAACACAGAATCTGCATCACATCAGGCTTTCTAGCTGCCTTCTAAAAATGTGAAGCACCAGTTTCATGTCCAGTATGGGGGCGTTAAAGGATACCCGGTACTGTGATTGTTTCAGGACTGTCGCAGTAAAGAACAAAGTGGAAAATGTGGTTAATAATTGAACAAAATTGAAATGAAATGGATAATTTTTTCCAATAAGTGATGATCTCCTTTATATCAATTTAAATCCCAGAAGACGGCAGTTACATGTTCTTGTTTCTGTAGAATGGAGGCAAAAGTATTTCTACACTAACCGCTTAGTTAAGAGACCCTTCAGCAGCTGCAAGTGTGACTCCATATGGAGTAACACTCATCGTGGAGTGGAGTGTGGTGGTGGAATGAAATTGGGGCCGTGCGTGTCCCTCCTTTAACCCAGTGACGACGTATCCGAGCAGAGGTGCAACAGAGAGCAGAGCAACAAACTGCAGTTGGAACACAAAGTTGGGATTAATTTCATTGGCTTAATGTTGTCATGGCAATTTAATATTTGTAGTCATTCTAAAGCGGTTTACACTGGTGGTGTTTTTGGTCGTTTGGTTTATTTTTATGTACAAAACTTTTCTTGTTAAGTTCAACACAAACCGAGAGTGGAAGCTGTGGTTCACACTCGTGTTTATTTTGGTATGGCACGTTAATGATGTATAAAATCGAAAAGATAATTTCACGCGGTTGTTTCTTTTTCCAAAGTAGTTCACCTAAATATGCATACTTGTAATAAGAAGAAGATTGATGGCAAGAATAAAGAAACAATTTGGCCTCACCTTCATTTGTTTGCCATCTTTGGCTTTTCCAAAACTTTTATAGCACCTACAGTTATCTTTATTGAGTTATTATCAGCTTGACTTACAACCTTGACGTCACTTTAATGGACAAGCTTAAACAGAGTCTGAACAGGTGTCTTTAAGAGCAATCTGAAACACACCTGTCTGCACATCTGTTAAAGTGGCATCGCCCAAATCTTTTAGCTATGACTGTATTGAAAAAGATGAGTAATGAAATAATACCTGCACTAGTATCGAAACGTAATGCACCGACATGCAGTATTGAAGTTAGTTATCTAATGGCTGACTTCTGGCAGTGTTGGCTCACAGAAGGAGCTTAAAGAGGAGCACGCCTGTCACTCAGGCTGCTTTAACCACAGCAGCAGTGTTGAATCTTATTGCTGTTAAGATCTGTGGCTGTGCATCTGTGGCCAGGTCTCTTGTTCCAACCCGACCTGTCCGTCTGTCAGCCCGTCTCAGCTCTGTGGACAAGTAGGTGACAATCTGGGACGAGTGTGAAAGCAAGGTGAGGGGAGGAAACGATATGTGTGTTTGTGTGTGCGTGATGTATGATGTAAAAAAAGGCTAATTCGATGACACATTTTGTGACTTTCAAACACATTTTAGCTTTAAAGCTACACCTGCCGTGTGTTTGTGTCTGTGTGTGGGTAGCATGCCTGCCTGGTTGCCATGCTCAGTGCTGCTCAGCTCGACACCACGCACCACCCCATTACATCCCACATCACTGGAAAAAGCCCACTTTTTACTGTGTACAATGCAGCCTTTATATAAGACCCACATAATGGAGCCAACTCCTTCACTCATGTCCTCATTGTCTTGGCCAGGTTGAGAAAAGGCTGCTCTTTAGAAAACCAGGGCTGAGCTCACCCGTGAATCATGCCAGCAGTCACGCTTGTTCTCTGTCGCCTTTTGTGAGGAACGCTGCCAGGGAAGAGAGGTGGGTGTTTTCTCGGGGCCCCCCCTTCTCCTTAAGGCAGTGACCTTAGCCGGGTTACTGAACCCCATAGGGGTCAGGTAGGGTTTGTGACTTGGCGTTTCCTGTTTGTGTCTGTGGCCCAGACAGCAGTCATCGTGTGGCAGGGTTGGTGGCTGCATGGTGTGTGTAATGGTTTCGTGTGAAGTGCTAGCCATGCATTGCACGGCTGTCGCAGGGGTTGGTGGGTTATCACAGCAGGAACTCTGGCTTTTACCCTTGTAAGTGGCTCATGATCAGCACAGCTATGACCGCAAAGGACTGAATCCATATGCAGCATATGGTATTGTCGCACCACTGCAGCATCTAATGTCTCACTCTCCCTTCTCCCCCCTCTACCTGCAACCACATCGTGCTCTTCTGCTCACTTGACAGCCAAGAAAAAGTGTAAAGATACAGCCTAGCACACATATGAAGATGTCAGAGTCTGTAACGTCTCAGGCACATTATGGTGGATACTGATGGTTGGTTTACGTGACGAAAATGCAGACATAGTTGTGCTGGGTGAGTGGGATGGAGGTGGGTTTTCTGTAGGATATTTGGATGGGGTGAGGGTGGGGGAGTGTGGGGAGAGGGATCGGAAAATCAGCATGCAGCAGTCTCCTGCGGTGCTCTGCATTTTCAACATGGAAAAAGCAGCGGGGGTTGCCGTGGCAACAAATCCCAAATCAGCACAGAGCGCATACCCCTCTGTTCCACACCCCCTACCACCCTCGCAGCCTCCTCCTCTCCCTCCTCCTCCTCCCTGGCCACCTCTCAGCAGATCGAGAGCTCCGACCTCAGACCGGCCTACTTAGGGGAGCAGGGATCAGGCTCAGACCAGGGATCATGTCCAAAGCTCCACTCTCGATCCCAGAGCAGGAACCTGTGCCAGCGGATACTGGTGCGCAGCAGTCAGTCTTCCCTCTTCTCCATCCTCTTCTTTTTTTATTCTATTACTGCCATTTATTTTTAAATGATCACTCAATGGTTAGCAGAAGGTGATTTGTGTCCATAGTCTGCTAAGTAGCAGGCGTTATTGTTTAAGAGATGTGCTTCTTTCTATCCCACTCATATTCAGCGCATTCATAAATTAAGAGCGGATTGTGGATGTGACCATGTAACTGAGGACAGATCGGCTACAAGAGCCAACACTGAGAAGGCCGGTCAGTTTATCCCAACTTGGTGCCACATAATCCTGATTTGAGCTTATCGCAATGATTGTAAACACAACAAAGGATTTTGGCTGTCTAGAGTAATATCAGAATTAGGGCTGAAAAGATTGTGGCTATTGTTGTTGTTTTTGATTAATCTGTCAATAATTTTTTTTTTCTGCTTAAATCCTTGGTGGTTGAGAAGTTCAGAGAACCCAGAGTAGTTTTTTTTTTTTTTTTTTTAAAAAAAAACTCAAAT
>VUQR01002609.1:31015-48675 GCA_015108515.1 Hemichromis elongatus
TATGCCAGAGTATTTTTTTTTTTTTTTTTTCCAGACAAAGACTATATTTAAAGGTGAACATATTTTCAGCTCCATAATTTTGTTCTTGGACTCTACCAGAGTAGCTTTGCACCATTCACGTGGCAAAATCATCCTTATTCATCTCATATTGTCTCCTCAGTTTATCCATTATCTGAAACAAGCCAATTTAGCACCCGTCCTTTAAGGCTGACCTCCCTTTGAGACAAACTTCTTCTGATTGGCTGCCCCTTTATAAAAAGCCACTCTCCCTGACATCATTGAGCTAAGACTACCAAAAAAAAGAAAAAAGTGTGGAACCCGGCCTTTAGAGCAATCTAAAGCCCGAGCTGACTTGAAACTCTGGCCATGTTTATTATCTAGCACTGTAAGACTTGTGTAAGCCCTTTCAACTCCCCTTTTTAATTTGGAGTGATAAAGGAGCTTGAGCAAGAAAATATTTCACATTTCTGCTTGATTAAACGACCGAAGCGTTTTATTATTCACTAAAGAATCTTGATTGGGTTTTGTATTATTGTTTGTTGATAAAGTAATTGATTAAAAACATGCTGTAAATTGTCTTTGGAAATAAACTGCAGACAGGACTATCGCCGATGAGTAATTCAGTTCTTATCTCATGCTTCAGCAGTGACAGATATATAGGCCTTTTTATTAGAGTTATGAGTGCAATTTTTTTTTGCTTCCTGTCTAGCATGAAGGCTGTGTATAACTCAGGGTAACGCAGTGAGCTGTTCCGGAGATGACAGACTGCTGGCTGACCGTGTTGGAGCTGATGTGCTTTGAGGCTCGACTGAGTGACGTGCAGCTCTTATGACAGCAGATCTGACGTGCTTTCTCTCATCTTGATTCCTGGATTAATTACATTGCTTCTTGCTTAGCATTATAAATGACATATTTGTCATATTTGGGTAAAACAGCCAACTTTCTTTTTGCGAGTCTGCACTGGTGATCTCTAAAATGTTCAGCTTTTTTGTGGACACTGACATGGAGTTGTTAATTAAATATTGTTGTGAATATGAATGTCACACATTAGTGTGTTGTAGTCCATTGTGAGCTAAAAGCTCAGGGTTCAGACTGTTATTAATGCTTGGTTTTTGAGTTTTCTGCCCAGCACTATGTTTATGTACCAGTCTTAATTTCACATCATAAGAGTTTTTACATGCCTCGAATCATTGAACGCCTGCCGTGGGTTTCAAAGTATTTACATGTTAAATTGTCTGACACAATACACCATGACATGCAGCGATTTGTGAAGTAATGCTAACCATTGAGTGATCATAATAGACTGTAAAAACAGTTGGGAGGGGCTTTGTGGTTACATTCAGTTACATTAAAGAGAAGCTGTGACTTTGCAGCTTCACTATTTGTTAAGCTTTTCAGTTTAAAAAAAAAGTTCTTGGTAGGATGTTGTTTGTGGTCACGCTGCCTCTGTGCTGGTGCAGGTCTTTAACTTTGAGCGTGGCTCAGGTAGGGCAGGTTACGCAATAATGACGTGTGTTTCCTCACCTGTTGTGACAGAGTTTGTTTCAAACATTGTTTCAGACTCTCCAAAGATGCTTCACTCTGACATTACTCTTAACCTTGGAGCACATCAGTCAACCTGTTAGAAATTGACTGTATAACCCGTACCAATTGTAATGTTTATGATTTGTTTTTCATAATTTTAACAACATCCTGACTCAAGAGAGAGCAACTGTGAACCTAAATAAATGTGCACTTATCAAGAATACTATTGATATTAATAATAGTAATGAAACCGTGATCTAACTTGAAGATGCCTTAATCTTAAAACATAAAACATACTGTGTTGATGTCAGTACAGGTGGATTTACCTAATATGGTCATTTGACTGAACCGGTGCTGTCAGCACAGAAGTGCCATCTGCTGGTCATGTCTTCTGTTTGCGACTGATAGCCAATTAAAGGAATGTTGGCTAAAAATAAAGCTACTTATCGCTTTAAAAGTGATAATTGAATGCTAGCAGATCATATGAGCTCCGTTTCTAGTTGCTCGCTTCAAATTTGAAAAAACGTTATCTCAGTTTTTTTTCTTTGCATTTAGTTGCTTGAAATTGCTCAGCATCATTTACTTTCTATGATCTATGGTTTCCTTGGTGCTGCGAAATCTTACCTGTCTAGAGGAAGGTTAAGAACGCTATTAAAGGAACTGGAAATCATGTAAAGTTACTCTTTTGCAGAACGGGACTAACAACATAAAGTTAAAAAAAAGAAATTGCATCCCCTTAAAGAGCCTATAAACTTCTGTGAATTATCACTTTTTAAAACCAGCTGCTGTTTCAATTGACTTGGAGATCTTGAGCTGTTCAGTTTCAGTTTTATTTATCTAGCTCCAGTTTGCAAAAGCTATCTCAAGATGCTTTTTTTTTTGGCAATGGTGGGAAGGAAGAATTCCCTTATAACAGGAAGACACCTGTAGCGGAACCAAAATAACAGAGTGGGAGCCATTAGCTGGGACTGGATGGAGATCAGAGGAAAGAAGACAGAACAGAGCAGCAAAGGATCTTCACATACAGATTTTTGTGTGGAAAACACACAAACACGGCTATTGTCACCTGTCCTGTTGTTGTCTTGTTGATTATTGATTTGCAACCTGATCTGCCAGTTTTTCTAGCCCCTACCTAACCGCATCTCAAATGAAAGGATTTGCTGCTTTTCTTCATTTCACATTACTACAGTTTTGTTTTGTTTTTTTAATTTCTTTTGTTTCTGCACAAAATGAGCAATTCACTGGCATCGACTTGGGCTTTCAGATTATGATGTTAGTCATTTTTCACAGTTTTTTTTCCATCCTTGTAGGTGGATTTCCTAATATACTTAGTTTTCAGCTTCATGCCTTCGTTGCAAAACTGTATCCTGCCTTTTTTTTGTGCACAAAACCAAATGAAAAGTCTTCATACAAGTCCAAATCATGGTCCCTTACTGATGACTCATTATCATTTAAAGGTCAGTTGTGGTTTTTAGCCACGTTAGTCCACTTTGTCCTCCAAAGAGTACTTTCTAGTATTCAACTCTGGGTGAGTAAGTTGTGTCTCTGGACAGAATTTGGGTTATTAGTTGTATTTCAAGATAAAGGATGTCAATAGGGAGTAGCTGTCAGTCAGGGGAGCCCTCAGGGTTTGTGCTCATGTGTTTTCTTGTCTGGCTCTACTCATCAGCATCACAGACACACGCATGTCCTGATCTGCAGACTCAGTGGAGTCATGATATCTGCATCGAAGTCACAGGGAGAGGCTTGTTTTGTATCTCCTCCAGCCAATCAGCTTCAAATATTGCCTGTCTTGATTTGTAATCGTTTTTTCATTTCCTTCCATAAATTGTCTCACTGCATTTCTCCCTCTCGCTCACACGTATAGGCTGTCACAATCAGTCGCTCTCGCGCGCACACAATAAATGTGTCTGGAATGTGTGATGTGGGCTCGATGTGGCCCAGGCTAGCCCTGTGCCATTCAGCAGCTAATCCCCCCGGTTTAGGATTTGCTTTTACAGTCCTGTGTGCCAGGGACTGTATTCTAAACTCGGTCGTAAGAATCTCTCACCGACTTGTCATGCTTTCCCAGGAGGAGGAATGCAGTGTGGCTGAGTGTGAGCTGAGTCATAATTAACGTCTGTTGATTAGCGCGTTTCATTGTTCGCCCGGTCAGATTCTTGGTGAACTAGTGACTTTTTCATTCTGAATGTGGGATTGTGAAGCATGATGGCAACTAGACGAGGCGTTTTTACATTGCATTTCCATGAAGCTTACATAAATAGCTTAGAGATATTGAGCTTGTTCCTCTGTGGCTGAAACGAGCCGTATCTCTCCTTATTCTTGCAGTAAGTGGGTAACACCTATAATATGCATGCATTTTTGTTGGATTTGTCTTCTGCAGGCCTCCCCTTCCTGAGAGCTCTGTGGAGAAGATGAAAAGGTTCCGGCGACGTCTTTCTCAGACGCTTCGAGGCAGTCACACCATCGACGAGTCACTGTCGGAGCTGGCCGAGCAGATAACGATCGAGGAGAATGGCCTGAAGGACAGCGGTGAGTTATAAAACTCTTAAATCTTATCAAGTCTATCGAGTATGCTGCCACCACCGGCATACCTTTTCATGACTTTTTAAGTAATTCAAGTGGAGGAATGCAGCTCAATATTTATGTACAAAATGTCAAAAAGTCAGTAAAGTCTGTTTGATGCGATTTATTTCAAACACCAGATTGCCATGCAGAATTTCCAGCACATTTATATAACGAATTGCGTGTCTAAAATGGGATTTAGTAGCTGAATTTTAATGGACTTAATTTGTTTGGCACTTTCATCTAAATCCAAATCCACATTTTTATCTATTGCTGACCCAGAAACTGAAAGTTTAAACTGCTCAAAGTGTAATCTTTGGCTTCAGCTTGCTTTTAGCAAACGGATGTTACACTGATGATTGAGGTCCTTTCTTGTCCCTTTTCTTTCTGCATTTGTTCGCTACAGCAAACCTCTCTAATACGTTTTATGTCCATTCAAGGCTTGAAAATACTCTAAATGCCAGTTTTTAAAGGGGCCAGTAATGGTTTGTAGAAGTTGCACAGATTTGAAAGGAGTTGTAGGGATGTCTATACATATAATCATACAAATTTAAAGTAATTTGATAACTGAAACAAAATGATAACAAGGGGAGCCTGTATAGAATTCAACTTGGAAAAGCCAAATGTGTTTGGCACAACAGCGCATTCAGATTGCAAACCTGAAAAAAAAAGAAGCTAGGCATATCTGACTTCTTGTAAATATAAACTGTCAAAAAGTACCCATTTACTTCAAGTCCACAAATCCACTATTCTTGCGATTACTGCCATGTGCCATCTATTTTCTGTCTAGCACATTACAACCACCCTCATGGAAATTTGATTTTAGCGGGAACTGCTCCTTTAATATTGACTGTTCAGACAATAACTGTGAATTTCACAGAAGTGACTTCTTCCACTTCACAGCTCTGTATCGATTATTGTGCTCAATCTGTCAGTTTATTTTTTACTGTAAAGACACTCTGTTCTTGCTGGCAGACACTGTATTTATTTATTTACCATTCATCTACATCCTCCTGAAGGTTGTGGCCTTCTAGATGTCAAATAAAAGCCGTGCCACAGCCGCCTATCTGCTGATATTTACAAAATCTGCACGGAGCAAGAAAGCGAGGGAGCACGTCTCGGTGTGCTAGCAAGTTGTTGCCATGGTGCTCATGATCTGGAAACATTTTAGAGTTTCCATGACATTGCCACGGCGACTTGGATGACTTGGTGAAACCAGCGAAGCATCTTGATCCATTTGCTGCCCCCCACTTTTTTTCTTTTTTGTATCTTTTTGCTCCTCTTCTTCTCTTTTGAGCAACCCTCCGCCCCTTCTCCCCCCCTTTTCCCTTTTCAATCAATCAGATTGTCTAAGCTCCCACAAAGCCCCTCCCCTCCCCCTATCGCCTTCTGAGAACTAACTAGGCTTTGTAAAGAGCTTTTTGTGCAGCGACTAACACCAAGTTTGGCCAGAGTGTTCTGTGCTTGGTGAGTGGGGACAGAGAACTATGATGTGTGTGTGTGTGTGTGTGCGCGTTTCTGTGTGTGCCTGCTTGCATGTGGGGGATTTCAGCAGCCTGTGTAACAGCAAGTAGGGTAGAGAGGAGACAGAATGGAGTAGCCAGATGAGATTTGATCTGAACTCTCTGATTGGGGAAAGCGTTGTGGTCCTGATCTGATTATGTAACACTCATAACTGAGGCCAGCGGCAGCAACAGCTGCCTAGCGATAAGGGAGAGGTGGTATATGGGCCGGGATAATACATGGCTGCGTATATTTCTGTTTTAAAAAATGCTAAATCATATATATGATGTCAGTCTGTCATGATGTGTGAAAAACCAAAAAAAAGGAAAGATAATCATGGTTGTAATAAATATGCAACATACCATTTTCTGAAGTTTCAGCGACTGTGTTGGCGTAGTAAAATCTGTTTTTATAGCATAACAAGACCTGAACACCCACAGCAGTCTGAATCAGCATTGAAAAGGCAGCTTGAATCTTGTAAGCTTAATTTTGGCAGTGGGATTTACGTCAGAAAAATGCACTGAGAATCTGTTGGACCTGGAAACTGGAAACCAGTCAAATGGTGAGCTAATATTGTTGAACTGGTGGTGATGATATGCAGGCTGGTAATGACTACGCTGTTATTCCTGGCCAGAGTGGGACTTTAGTGGGGCTACTTTAAAAAAGTAGATGTGTAAGTATGTGCAAGTTGTGACCAGTTTAAAAAGTCATTCAGAAACTGTTGAATGTACTCATTGGCAATTTCTCTTTAACTATATTGAGACAAGGAAAATCTATAGCATTTTGCTCTTATGTAAGTAAAATATTAAAATGTAAAATGCCCCCAACACATTACCAATTTATAAGTTTCAATTTCCTCACCTCCTTATCAGCGCTTATGATGCAATATTATCCTGGTGGCGACGCCTATAGGAGAATACTGCAGCGACTTCTTGGGCCGTAATGGCGGGTATAGATAGCTGCATGTGTGTGATGACGACGCAGCAGTGAGTGATGTGACCATTGCAGAGGGTATAACTGCTCCTTAAGGGAGAGCCCAGACATCCTTTGTGGGAAGCTGATTCCACCACTTGTTTCTGCAGTCTTATTCTTTCTGTCACTTCCTAAACTTTGTGACAACATGCGCTATCGCGGTAGAGCGGTATAGTCAAAATTCCTACCGTTGGCCAAATTCATATCGTTTCTACCTTATACCTTTTATACATCCCATCCCTACTACTTCTTATGAACAAGACCCCAAGTGTTTACTGGACCATTACCCACTGCAAATTAGCAATGAGCTTTTGACTCCAGCTAAAAGCTCTTTGGTTAGTGCCCAAAATTTTCTCTATATAGGAAAAGCATGCCTACTATTAACTTGCTTGTTCTTTTGTGTGGATTTTGTTTTTCTAAGAACAAAATGGACAATTTACTCTTGATAAACCAGATAATCCCCTCTGTGTTCAAAAGATAATGATGTTAATGGCTTTCCCAAACCAGGTCATGACAAATAGTGGTGGGCTGTGAAACCCGAACCCTTGCATTAAAAGTCCTGAACACATAACAATACTTTTCTGTCTGGCAGTTTTTCTTGTTTGTTGTTTTTTTGCAGGGACATAAACTAATCTATCTAATCAATAATAATTATTCTTGCGATGTAATTATCTCCTCTGTAACTGTTGACTTATTACTTGTCCTTATCCTGTCTGTTCTTTTTGCATGCATGGGCCTCTGTCTGAGTTTTGACTTGACTGCTCATCTTCTCTTGGGTGCTCTTTTCTCCTCATTGTCATATTTGGTGTTTCTCTGGGTGCTCTGTCAGGTCCAGCTGTGCTTTTGGACAAAAGCTGGTCATTGTCAGTCAGTTGTAGATCCTTCCCACAAGCCAAACTCACACATCTTAAACCAGGGATGGGGAACTCCAGGTCTCCAGGGCCGGTGTCCTGCAGGTTTTAGATATCACATAAGTTTAGTAGTTCATTACCAGGCATCTGGAGAACTTTAAGACATGTTGAGGAGGTAATTTAGCCATTTGAATTAGCTGTGTTGGATCAGGGACACATCTAAAACCTGCAGGACACCGGTCCTTGAGGCCTGGTGTTCCCCCACCGCCTGCCTTAGACTGTCAGGAATTTGTTACTTTACACACTTTCACTGTTTGATTATTTACAGTACAGGGGTTACACTGATTAAAGCAAATGCTGCTCTCCTGGCTATGTATAACCCTAGGTTCATTGTGAAGATGTGATAGTCAAATATCAAAAAAGTTTAAGGTTCAATTTCATTTTTTTTTTATTTTTTTTTTACTGAGAAACTCGTTAATTTACAGTGTAGAATCTATTGTATATCAACCCAACCGTTTTATTGTTATTGGTCATCTTGATACAAAGCCTAACAATGCAGTGTAAATAAAAGATGTATGATGACACCCTTTGGTTTGATAATTATAAGGAAAGTGTCAAAGAAGCACATTTTGAGGCCTTTATATAAAAGTTTTGGCTGCAGCCATGTTGATTTTTTTCTAAAACCAAAGGTACCTTTATAAATGAAAGGGTGGACTACTAATTAATCAACGAATTCTAGAAAAGCCTGGTTAGCAAGGTGTATCCTTAAATTGTACTGCCACAGCACACAGACACAAAATTAGTGCTAAGAATCCACTAATGAAGTAACAGACCTCAAATAGGCACAAATACCTAGAATGGTGTGTACCTCTCAGCAAGCTGTAACATCAACACACAAACACAAAGAGTGAAGAGGCCCAGTTTAATAACTACCAGAGTGGCTCCAGCTGCCCCACTCAGTGCAGCCATGCTCAGTTACCCAGGTGGATGAGTTATAAAACCTGGAGTTGTTATGAAAGTTAAAACTATAATTTTTTTTTTTTCTGTACCAGGTTATGAAGACGCTTTAAAATGTTATCAAATCGACCATTAAATTTGGGGTCTGTGTCCTTTTGGAGGGAGCCTCAAGTGGCACTTGGATGAACTGCAGTTTTTGTCACTTGTCAACGGTTCCATTTTTAAGCTCTGGACGTTGCCCCTTGGAGCAAGGGCCTTGATTTTCCCTGTGTTAATGCTACTGTCTTATTTAATTACAACCACGGGTATGGGAGCTGTAAAGTGCTACGTTAGTTGGTAATACCGGTGTGATAGCTTAGGGAGGCACATCACCAAAACCAAACTAGACTTCTTGGATGGTCTGTAGCATCCAGCATGTTCTAATATTTGTAAGATAATACCATTCAAAATGTTCCAAAAGAATTAAAAAGATTCAGAGACTTGAATTGGCAGAGGTGCTGTCTAACAGACAGGTAGTGCATCCTGTGTCAGTATCTGGCTGTTAGTAAGTAGTTGTGATCCTCATAATGCCACTTTTAAGCTTAATGACATTTAGAAAGCTGAAAACAACCCATGCAGCACCCAGATTTTACAAGAACTGGCTGTTATGTAGTGATGCAATCAGCAAGATAAATCATTCACAACATAAGATTGTCAGTGTACCTACCTCAGGATGAATTTATCATTGGATTGCTTTGAAGTGCATTAATCACATATTGGCCATGATAAGTCTTGTTCACATTAATACCATTTAATGTTTTTTTTTTTTTCATTTCTTTCTCATCTATTGATATTTGCTTGTTTACTGTGTTTGCTATCATCACCATCACCATCATCATCATCAAACCCCTCCCACAACTCAACAAAACCTTTTCTTCTCCAGCAGAGCCCATTGTGAGGAACGGCCGTCCTCCATCAGCCCACAGTGTCCACTCATTTCTTCACCAGTACACAGGCTCTTTTAAAAAGCCGCCGCTCAGACGGCCTCAGAGCGTCATCGGAGGAGGACTGGGCTCTCTCATGGTCATGCCTCGCAATGGTAGTCGCCTTGGTGAGTCACGCGTAACCTGCCTGCTGTCAGATTTAATATTTGACTTTTATTTTTCTGTCTTGAAGAAATAGTCAAAGATTTCTTTTGTCTCCATACGTAGAAGGTGTTGAGCTGCTGCTGGGCCTAGATTCCTTGTCATACCCATTTCTGTTGAGGAAACTGTATCACTCATTTGCTCAAAGAAATAACTGCTTTATGCAATGATGCACTTCAATTTTTCCGCTTTGTGGCCACATTGTTCTCCTTTTTGCAAAGAAATATAACTAAAAATAATGACTCTGAAAACCAAGCTAGCTGTCAACTTGGATTTTCAGTCCAAATTCAAAGTCAACATAGGAATAAAACGCCTGGAGGGAATACAAATGCTGTAACAGTGTATGTATGAAAGCAGAGTTTTCTCAGGCGTGGGTAAATTACTCTGTGATGTATGGCTTTGTCTCATAAAGCCTGTGGCACTGAAATAAAATCTAAGTCAAACTCATTAAGAATATTTACCTCTTGTATATCATCTGCCTGATACAGTCAGTAGCTTGATAAGAAAAGGAGGAGTCATAAAAGTGTCCGAGAGAGTGTTTTTCTTTTCTGTTGAAGTCATTATTTGGTGTTGAGCCTGCCCTGTTTTTACAGACCTGCTCCGTTTGTCGACCTCCCCCCCCGGCGTGCTCTCTGTAAACTTTTCTGTCTGCTCCTCTACAGATATCGTCCACGAGAATCTAAAGATGGGGTCAGACGGAGAGAGCGACCAGGCATCCGGGACTTCCTCTGATGAGGTGCAGTCGCCCACGGGCGTTTGTCTGAGGAACAGAGGGAACAGACGCATCTCTGCGGAGGTGAGATTTGGCTCTATATTTTCAGACCGTCGTTGTCCTCGTGTAGCCTCTCTGCTTTGCGAAGTGTGGCTGTATTGTTGTGTGAGTCACTGCAGCGCCTACAGTTAACTCAGTGGGACGTTTGACTGCGTTGCCACACATCTCTTCACCTGGCACGATGGTTCAAATTCCACTTTGTTAATAAGCGTGCATGGTGATGACGTCACTGATAAATGACAACGGACGTATCTGCAAGACGTGAATGTGAGCTCCGTGCTGTAACTCAGCGTGGGCGTTTTTGTGCAGCGTGACATATACACACACCGCACAAATACACACACAAGTCCTCGGCTCCTGTCGTAATGTGAGCAGCGCACACATAGTGTTCAGACTGATTTCTTGTAATGTTCTTCTGAAGTTTGTTTTGAAATCTACTTTAAAGAATCTTTTATTCGTCACCACATCCACCCACCCAAAACCCCCTCTGATTTACTTCCTCTTTCTGACACACACAGAGCCAGACATGGGCAGTTTGATTGCATTTCTTCGGTGGTTACATAATCTCAACACATTACAGAAAGACATCTCACTCTAATTACTTTTATCTAAAAGGCATTCCATCTTGCCACAAGTATTTTTTTTTTAGATCCCGGGCATTTATTTCTGCATATATAAACAACACTAATAGTTTCTATTTCATTGATTTATATTTTTGTTCCTACATGAACACGATTCCAAAATTGTTTCCTTTATTAAAGCTGTTGATGTTCAAAGCCAACGAGAAGAATCTGTGGCATGAATCTGAGTGTTTCACATACTGTAGATTAGAGAGATGGACTCAGAGCACCTGTGCAGCAATAACAAAAAAAGTTCAAAAGGTGTCATTGTACATTATGCGATCATTTTATGCTTTTTTTTGTCCTTTATGTGTTTTTGTGGTCTCTTATATCAGAGGACTAAAAATTAGAGGGAGTAGAATATTTTATTTTCACAATAGTTTTTGAATGCTGAGAATTAACTGTTACTTGGTCTTTAATGCAGATGTGCTGCATTCAGGGACATTCAGAGCTTTAAGGCTTTTATGAGTCCAGTTTAACTTTTACTGACAAAATAAAATTCATTGCAACAAAACAAATTTTATTTTGATATATAACTTTGCCAAACTCATTCATTCCGATGATCCACAGATATCAGTATTAATGCGTATCTGCAAGGAAATGGTGACGCTTGTTATCATCATTATAGAGAGTTTTCTCGAACAGCTGTTTAAAGTGTTTTTCTTTACGTATAAGCAGAGGTAACAAGCTATTTTGCCATAAGTTTTGAAATGAAGTGTGGATTGTATTTTTTACTGTTTCAAGCTTTATCTGACCCTATCCCTCCTGAAGCCAATAATTGGTCCCTTTAGCCCAACATAAGTTCTGCCTGGTATTCAGGCCGTGCACCTGACATGACAAGTAATGCAACGAGCCGCCTGCTTTCCCCCTAAACTGTGGAACGAGTTACTTTCTCCATTAACATTGCCATTCGCAACTTAAATTATTAAAAAATAAAAACATGAAAATAGATCCATAGTTTTCATTCTAGTGGTTCTTTCCTTTTTCTGCATTGCTGTTTTAGACATGTTTTCACTTTCTGTCTGTCTTTCTCTTTTTCAGAGACTTATTTCTTCTTTGTATTAACAGAATATGTCAAATAAAATGCAAAGAAAGACTTTCTAGTTTTACATAAAAGGAGTGAAAGGACAGAATAAAAAAAAGGAAGTGTGAGGAAAAGGGCTTCCTTATATTCTTGTGCATGTGTTTTTATAGGTACAGTTGATGCTGACTTTTTGCCACTGAACCACATGTTTTCACACAACCTGCTGGGTGGAAGGAAACGTTCTGATTGAAGAACACACACTCCCCCCCCTCTGTTTATTGGTTGCTTTGATTGCAACCCCTGTGGGGGTTTACAAGCAGATAGCAGCATCTGCACAGACAAGGCAAGCATGCAAACCTGCACGAGGAGCGGGGGGGGAAATGCTTAACGTTCAGTTAGGCTGCATTTGAGGCTGCCTACACAGAGAGATGATACATCACCTCTTGCTGCTTTTTTTTGAGTGTGTGTGCAAGCAGTACACCTCATACTTCCTGTGACTGTTTCACAGTCAGATAAAGTTTGTAGTTTTTTGGACGGAAGCATATACACACTTGCAGCTCCTCTCAGCTTAGTAAATCTTGTGTACTGTTTGAATGAACAGAGCGATTGACTACAGGATTGTTGTTGATGAAGTGATCCAACAGTGAAATCAGTGTGCTGCCTCGTTCTTTGTCCCCTCTGTGCCACTGTGCCACTTGGAGAAGGGACGGCAGGGCAGAAAAATAGGAGGAAGAGCAAGGACGTCCCTCAGGCGGATCAGGTAGCAGATTGTCCTCCTCAGACTGTAGTGGAAGCAGTGCCATTTTGGGATTACATCATGAGGATTACTGTAATACGGTCCAGATGGACCCCTGTTGTAACAGATTAGGACGAGTTGATTGGACAAACTGGAGGGGGGTGGAGGGGTTGCAAAGGTCAGGTGATGGATGGCATCACTTACTTACTCTGAGAACAAGCCACCAATCCTGGCCCTGCAAACCAAAACCACAGAGCAGCAAAGCGAAATCCAGTATATATATTTTAAACAAATAGAGACAAACTGAGTTCCTGTTATTTACACAACCGCAGGTAAAGATTCATTTTCAGAGTCGATTTTTATCTTCTGTGAAATTTAAGAAATGGGGACGAATGTTTGCAAAGCTCAAAGTTGACATGTACCGAATGCTTTTTTTTTTTCCCCCTCTTTTTGAGAATCCAGAGCTGTGGTGTCTTTGCTTAAAAAAGTTTTTTTGAACAGTTAAAGCTAAAACAACAATTAGACCTTCATGCCTCTTTATTGCCTTGAAATGGATGTGTTTTAGAGTTTGTATTTTTTTTGTACGCACACAAAAATATAGAGTTGCCGAATCTGCACCAGAATACCAACTTGCTCCAAGTTTTAATGAAGACTACACTTCCTCACATGCCTAAATGTGTTTGCTGTTAACAACCACGAAGCAGAAAGCTGACTCAGTCACCGTTTGACGGAAAGGCTGAAATTCACTCATCCTTCCAGAAGTCGGTCGTTTTAGTTTACGGGTTTGTGAGCTTGTCGGTGAACTTGTGTTGAAATGTGAAAAAGTTTGAGGTTGCGTTTTGCTTTTTTGTGCGTGTTGGCTAAGATGGAGGGAGGAAGCAGAGGGGTGTCCGGTGTTACCTCAGAGGGAGTGAAAGTAGATTTAAAGAGAGACACATGAGGATTAATAGCAATCTAACAAACAGAGGAAATGCATGATGGGAAGAATCCAGGCGTTAGATTTTATCTGTTTGATTGTATTATGTGTGTTTGAGTGGTTTTATATAAGAAGTCATTAGAATAATGCTTTGTGTACTTGTTTTACATTTTAAAAAAGACATATCCCGAGCTCTTAAAGGCTCAACGTACGACCTCTACCATGAACACAAGGCTACATGTGGCTACACACGCACATACCACACTGGCTTCTCTGTTAACTGATGAGGCTTAAAGCACACTTACAGTTTTTGCTTGTTTACTTTGGGCTTCTGCCATTTTGTTTCCAATCAGTGTTATTTATTCAGCGATTATGTTGTTTGCTAAGGGTTTATTTGTTTATTATTCGGGTTAATATACCAACTTTTTTTTTTTTTGTAATTGCTTTCTCTTGTTTTTGTGTAGGACCTGAACAAACGTTTGTCCCTGCCGGCTGACATCCGGATACCTGACGGTTACCTGGAGAAGTTTCAGCTGAGCAGCCCACCCTTCGACCAGCCGCTGAGCCGACGTTCCCGCAGGGCATCACTGGTGAGAAGAACAAGAGAGATTAGAGGAGAGGAAGTAAGAGAGAAGGTGCTGAAAAGAAACAGGAGACAAATATCAAGTTGTCAGAGAAGGATACCAGTGCATAGGGATACTGTAAACAGGAAGTCGGTCTTCTGTTTTCTTATTGCACATGTCCTTTGCCTTGAAGCTGGACTTGCAGGGGTCACATCATTAACTAATATACACTCCTAATTTTTGGAATTCGGATGAGAAAAATTACGACAATGTAGTTAAAGTATTAAAAGTAAACTGTGCACTTAGTTCATTTATTTAGTTTAACTGGAGGCGGGGCTAAATCAGCTGACCATTAAATACAAAAAGGTCAATAATTTTAAAAATTACAATCATTGAAGTCATTGCAAACCCGGGAATCTGGGCCAAGATGGAGACACGGAGAAATTCCCTGTGTGGTTCACTCACTGGAAGGCAGGTTTATTCTTGCTGTAGTCGTCCTTGTGTCTGGTGCAAGCCAGAAGTGATGGCACAACTACTGGCTTGTTGTGCATGTCCCAAGTTTTGTAACCTGTCGGGTAAAGTGCGGGCGGTGAGGTTGGGCTGGAGGCACAAATGCATGAACGGATCAGTCCCTATGAGCTTTTGTAAGCCACATTAATGCAATGCATTTCCATATGGCACAGAGAGCAACCGCTGCAGTTGGAAATAATTACATGCTCTGCAGAAAACATCACTTAGCAGAATAGGAGAAGGTGAGAGAAGCACACCTGAAGTGTGAGTATACACTCACCAACCACTTTATTGGGTACCTCTGTCTAGTATAAGGTTTGAACCTCTTTAGCCTTCAGAACTGTTTTAATTGTTTGTGGCACTGATTCAACAAGGTGCTGGAAACATTCCTCAGATGTGTTGGTCCATATTGACATGATAGCATCACAGCATGATAGCATGTCTTCAGATTTGTCAGCTATATCCATGATATGAATCTCCCATTCCACTACATTAACGTGCTTTATTAAATATCACGTGACTGTGACAGCAGCAGGCTGAACTGACGTAGAGTAGAATTGAGCCACACTTTAGTGTTCCTTACACCAAATTCTGACACCACTATCCAAAAGTCAGAGCAACAATTAAGACTCAGTAGACCAGGAAAAATGTTTCCAACTTTTCTTGGAACTGTGGTCTCAGTTTTCTGTTCTTAGCTGACAGGAGCGGCACCTGGTCTGGTCTCGTGCCGCTGCAGCCGGTGCTTCAAGGATCCACTTGTTGTGGGCTTCTTCATACCTTGGTTGTAATACCTAGAGTAACTGTCACTTTCCTATAAGCTCAAAGCAGTTTGGCTATTCTCCGATCTCAGGCATCAACGAGGCCTTTTCAGATTTTTCAGCTTAAACACAAATGCGAGCAGGTAAATGGATTCCGCACAAAGACGTAAACACAGCGTGCGGACCCGTCGATGCATCAGAATCCGTGAGATGTCGGCTTTCTCACCTGACAGCACGTACATGCACGTCGGGGCTGACGCCTCATTTCTGCTGTTTAATATAGAAGAAATTTAAACTTTTTAAAATTTGCCAAGTTGCAAAATACCTAACTACGCCTATAATCAAACCTCTGTAACTTTGCTCTGCTTCACCTCAGCAGCATCAGGTATTGTTCATATGTAGAGTCATAGTTTTCTTCAGTTTTTGTTCTACTGCAGAATATTTTTAAGGTTATCTGCTATAAAAAGTCTGGCCAGGAAAATCTCCTTAATGTTTTTCTGTGATTTATTCTCAGTTACTTAGAAACAAAAACATCTGCTGTGATGCTCACACCTCTGATCAAGTCTCAGAGTCAGTGCTGATAAATGATCAGAATTATAATATTTCTGACCGTCTGAGGCAAAACTGAACCGAATCAAATCGGGACCTTGTGAGTTGAATGGATTACAGAAATCAGTGACGATACCCAGCCCTAGTGAGTAGCCTAGGCCTGACAGAGGTGGAGGTAGCTGTGGGTAATGAGAAAAGATGAAAAGAACGATTGATAACTTTTTTGTTAAGTCAAGGCCTGATGCTTCTGTAATTCATAGTTAGTGCTCTGTCGAGGGCCCATCAACCTCTGAACGCTGAAAAAGCACAGCGTGTCCAGAAAACACATTATACATCACGATAAATGCACTGCCTCCTCTCCCCACTGCCTTTCAGCAGCAGGCAGCATCAAACAGGTCGTCAGAGGAGCACCAGATGATGATCAAGTTTAACATTGCCAAAGCACTTTAGGCACAAGCACTTTTTCATTAACTTGTCTTTCTTTTATAACTTTGCTCCAAATAAAGAAGTTTGTGTCGACATGATTTTTAGTTAATCATTTACAAATCAATATCGTCTGTATGGAGCAGCAATTTTCCCAAAAAAGTGAACATGTAAAGCAGTGGGATTAAGCGATGCAGTTGAAAAATTTGAGTGCACCTAACTTTTGTGCTGGTGCACCTAAGAAAAAAAGTTCATCATATACCATTTTGCAGATAAAACTACAATAATAACATTAAAAACTAAATTCTTTCTTTGTGGCAAAAGTTACAGTGAATAAAAACAACAAACCAAAAACGTCTAAAAACTCCAGAGTATTCTTACGTCGCCTCGGCGCTCTATGTAGGTTTTAAAGTGAGAATCAGGGGTGGACCAGAATGAGAGTGAGGAAGTGGCTGCACATGGATAAAGATAGCTCTGAGAATAACATTTTATTTGAATTCAGCAAGAAACAGAAGTGAGAGCGTCAGAGTTCACACCTTAGCCTTAGCTGATCAGAGCTCATCCTCTCGCGTGTTTATGTTGTACCTCAGCACTCATTTTTGTCACGAGCCCAAACGATTGTCCTGTGCATCTGTCAAAAGCGGAACAGAGGAGTAAGTAACACTCGGCCTCGCCCAGGCCCCACTTTATTTGCATACACACCCCTTTGCAGAGTTATTTCAAAAGCACTGACTGGATTTGCTCAGATGAATTGGCTGCCAGACCTCTCAGCTTTGCTGATGCTGGTCTTCATCCAGTGCACAGGTCTGTTTAAACCTTGTGGAGATGCTGGCTTGCAGCAATGACAGTTATAGCTCAGTTATTAAGTAGTTTGTGTGTCTTCTGGTTATAACTGAACAGTTTTGAAGCGTAGCATGCGTTTAGTAATTTATTATGCATGGAAGTAATGATTATTTCAGTTATTATTTATCATGGAGAATATTGGGTCAATTGATGTACAAATATACCAATCCTTGGTATATTTAAAAGATCAGAGTAGTAAAATTTGATGTAAAATTACACAACTGAATGTGATTTCTTTATCGCCTCGAATATTTTTTCCTAGCACACATGAGAAACAGAGAAAGAAATAAAAATCCAAACATTAGAGAAACTGAAACTAACTACCTTTTATTATATATTTAGCTCAAAGGTATAAATGAAAACATGTTGTTTGTTCGACTCGCCCATAAACTCATTGTAAAAAGCCATCGGGTCTTTGTCACATGCAATTATTCAGGATGCTGGTTTGGT
>VUQR01002609.1:48695-61460 GCA_015108515.1 Hemichromis elongatus
TATCCCCCACTCTGTGATGCTGCGAGGCTATCATGAGGATTTGTCCTGGTATGTGTAAGCCTGTCATTGCTAATAAAGACACCCTCCTCATTAATGCTGTTTGTCCTTTTCTTCCCTCCAGTCAGAAATTGGATTTGGGAAGCTGGAGACCTACATCAAACTGGACAAACTGGGGGAGGTATGTGGCACAGCTTACCTTGAGTCTTTCTTTTATCACCCCAGGTGCAAACGTTCTCATAGTCAGTGATTAAAGTGCACACACGCACAGTTGTGGAGTTTACTTTTAACCTGAAACACTGAAACACCCACCTCCCACTTCTTTTCCTTCTGTCCAGGGCACGTATGCTACTGTGTACAAGGGGCGGAGTAAGCTAACAGACAACCTCGTGGCGCTGAAAGAGATCAGACTGGAGCACGAAGAAGGAGCGCCGTGCACGGCTATCCGAGAAGGTACAAAAGATTTTAACAACTGAATGCTATTCAGTCACCAAGCAGTCAAATATAAGTACTTCTATAAGCTGATTTGTTTTACACAGTGACATTTGAACATCTGTAACAAGAGAGAGTGAAAACAACAGCTTAGTTAACTGAAATAGAAATCAAAAGTAGGTTTTAGAATACATTTAAAAACAAAACAAAGTAAGAAAATATGCTCCTAGAAATCAACCTCAAATACAAACATACAGGTCAGATTTGTAAATATAACCCAGCACGAGAAGACACTGGTACATTTGTGTATGTGTGAAATTTCTACGTGACTCTGAGCCAGTCTTGTGTGTGCACATAACAGACAACTTAGCAAGGACTGATTTTAAATCGTATCTTTATCCACTTTATACTAATCCAAACCCTCAACGAGCCAAAGATTACACAGTTTAACAAGCTTGAAATAATATTTTTGAACCAACAAGGTGATTCCCAAAGAGCTATTAGTCTAAAACTTGGCACCTCGTGACGTGGTGTGCAGTGGTATTAAAATTTTTTTTGAGGAAACTGCATAAGTGGGGGACAAAAAGCAATGCGTCTACAACACAATGTAAAAGTCACATCCTTAAGAAATAGGAAAAAAGTCCAGCAAAGACTTGACACATGACCTGAGAGATGCATCTGTCTCTGCTTGTTGTTTGCTGAAGCCTCGTTAGAAATGGTCTCAGTGGAAGGACGACTATCAAGACGCCATTCGTCAAGAAGAGAAATAGGGAGAAAAGGCAGTGGCATGCCACATTACACAAGAAATGAACTGAAAATCAGTGGCTTACACGTCTTATGGAGTGATGGAACCAAATTTGACATTTTTGGTTCAAGTCGTTGTGTGGGGAGAAGGTCAGGAGTGTCTACATCTATCTGTAGGAGACTCTGCCATGGATCGGGGCTGCATTTCAGACAGTGATGTTGGAGATCTTGTCAAAATTGGTGAAATTACGAAGCAAAAAAAGTCAGATTTTGATCCATAATCTGCAATCTGGAAGGTGTCTGACTGGCAGTGTTATTTCTGCCAGTGCAGAAAATCAAACAACGCGACACTTTTAGTCACAGACTGACCTCGGCTTAATTAAGCTTTCAGTCTTGACAAAGACTTGAAAGACATTCAAAGCTTCTTTGGATGTTGGCTGCCTTGTATTCAAGGAGCCTTGAGAACTGTTCCTGAAGACTACTTTTACTCTCTAATTTATGCCCTTTACACTTCATTTCCATTTAAGCTTTCAATAAATCGTTGCACCTATTTGCAAGTTTCTTACCAAATATAAAGAAATGAGGCGTGGGTTAAGAGTTTTGCAAAGTGCTGTATTTTTCTTTTACTTTCAGTGTCATCTTCTGGCAGCTCGAGTGAATTCAGTTTGCGCTCACTGACGGCGCCTTGTTTTTTGTAGATGGATAAATGTATTTATTCAAGTGCGCTTCATCACCAGGTTTAGGACGTTTCACAAAAAAATGTGAGAGTTGCTGGATGCGGATCCTTCATTGGGGTTGAACTGGATGCGTTTTCTTCTTTATTTTGCAAGTTTTTTGCGACCTTATATGGAGAGAGGTGTTGGCAGCACACTCTTAATTTGAGACTTTGTTAATTAATTTGAGCCAGATGAGCTTTCTTTGTAAGTCTCAGACATTTTTGTAAGATTGAAGAATTTATAAATAAACCTCTCTTGGCTTAATCAGTGTGAACGCAGAGGCATCTGAGCAAGAAGTAAAGCGAATGTTGCATGTTACTTTGAGAGAATAGAAAATAAGCTGAGTGTAATCACACCCTCGCTGTAACAGCTGTCTCCTTCTTCTTCTTCTTTTTTTCTCTTTGTGTGTTTTTCTCAGTGTCTCTACTGAAGGACCTGAAACACGCCAACATCGTGACGCTGCACGACATCGTCCACACAGACAAGTCGCTCACACTGGTGTTTGAATACCTGGTGAGACCAGAAAAACCTCTGCAACCTTCCTCCTGCATGACTCACGATGTTCTCTGCAGGGATGCTTAGATTAAAATATTTGACGTTATTATTATTCATGACTCTCTGCGGAGTATGAAGGCTTACTTACCAACTGTTGCAGTTTGTGTGCCTTGTAGCGTCCCCGCTCTAACGCCCTTCCTCTCGTCTAGGACAAAGACCTTAAGCAGTACATGGATGACTGTGGGAACATCCTGAGCATGCAGAATGTCAAGGTGAGATTTCACAGGCTGCCTGCTGGCCTGAGCGCCTTCATCAACTGTCAAGAGTTTGTAGCTGCTGGTGTGGATGCAAGAAGCATTGTCAGTGTGCCCCCTAGTGGAGAAGTGTAGACCCAAGGGGATAAGTGAAATGGGCTGCTACAACCTTCACAAAACTCTTTTTGTTTTCTTTAAACATCCCTGTTTTTAGTGTATTTAATTAAAGGATTTTATTCATGATTGTGCGTCGACAATATATTACTTTTGCTGATCACCACTGTTTTTTTTTAACTCTTTATTTTAGAGTTTTTAGTTCATAGACTGAAAAAACAACCCCAACTTAACATACATATATATTTGGGTCACATCAGTCTGTATAACTTTACTTGATGTATTATGAATTCTCCCACTTTCAACTAAAGCGAGCTTAGGCTAAAGATCACCTGTTCCATTAGAGATGTGTCACTGATGGTGTGGATCCAGCATTTGAGGCTTGGTGATTCTTGTTTATGTATTTTTTTTCTCATTTTCTTCCTGGCTAACAGTAATTTATGTAACCAGTCTTTTTTTCTTTTTTTTTTGTTGACCACATCCTCTTTAAGTAGACAGAAATATAAGACCTCAACGGTGTTGGCGATCTCGTATCAGCGCGTAGTATTTTAGCACATGACTTAAATGTTTTCGAGCGATTGGCCTCCAGGTTTTCACACTGGTAACTTATTTACACGCAGCATGGCTCGAACACCACTATTTTATAATACTTTTATCAACACGATCATATGTAGTGATCTAGAATATCTCTTCTCTTAGATTTTCCTCTTCCAGATCCTGCGAGGCTTGGCCTACTGTCACAGGCGGAAAGTTCTCCACAGAGACCTGAAGCCCCAAAATCTGCTCATCAATGACAGAGGCGAACTAAAACTGGCTGACTTTGGTAAAAAAAAAAAATCTATACATCTTACATTAAAATGTTTCCACGCAGCTTTTTTTAAACCAATGAATTTATAGAGTATTCAAAATAACTTTCTTTTTATGAATTTCATAACATTTTCCAATAAATCCATATTTCTGCTCCACAGGCCTGGCGAGGGCCAAGTCCGTGCCCACTAAAACGTACTCTAACGAGGTGGTAACGCTTTGGTATCGGCCGCCCGACGTGCTGCTCGGCTCCTCCGAGTACTCCACACAGATAGACATGTGGTGAGTGGGCCTCACTCGACGGGGGTGATTGCAACTGTTAGGAAACGCTAACGATGCTCGTGGTTACTCTCTTATCTCCGTATGGCTGCACAGCGAAGGCGCAGGCCGATGTAATCCTCTCAGGCTTGTTTTCTCTCGTGAAATGGCCACTTCAGTAATTTGCGGAATGGGCACAGGTGGCTGGAGCTCATTTCGTTTAGTTTGCGCCCTTACGAGCGGGCGGGTGTAAAGAGACTTTGCTGCTGATGGATACAGGCCCGCGTTTAGGAGAATGCAGCTGTAAATGGTTTCCCTGATCTCCAATTGAGAAAAACGTCAGTGTTGGTTTAGAGATGGAACACCTGTTGAGTCAGGCTGCTGTTTAAGCCTCAGTCAGACGCGTCTTCGTGACCTTTCTCACCTGTTTGTGTCATTCTGTCAGGGGTGTGGGCTGTATATTCTATGAGATGGCTGCAGGCAGGCCGCTGTTCCCGGGCTCCACAGTGGAGGATGAGCTGCACCTCATCTTCAGGCTGCTAGGTGAGTGCTGCCCTCTGCTGACAGAGGAGCATTCAGACTTTTAACCAGAGCCTTTAATTGCATTGACCATGGCATGTAGCCCCCTTCCCATGTCCCCCCTCCCCTGCTCTATGAAAAAAGCCCCATCCAGCTGGCTCTAACTAGGTCTGATAAATGTCCCTCCACAGGCACTCCTACAGAAGACAGCTGGCCTGGAATATCCTCCATTGATGAGTTCAAGTCCTACAAGTTCCACAAGTATAAGGCACAGTCCCTCATTAATCATGCCCCCAGGTAAGCCTGATAGTAATTCTTTTCTCTCATTTTATCTTAAGATCAGATGCAACATGTCCCAGCTTAGGCTGTGTTGCTGCTGTAACATCACCCCTCCATTCAGCTCTCTTGCCTGGTTGTTTAAAGGCTGGAGGTGGAAATGAGCAAATATTTCTTGTGAGGCACAAATATAAGAGGAGAGCTCATAAGCAGAGCTGTTTTAGCTTTTAGAGTTAGACATTAGTGTTGGAGGTTTGTGTAGCTAGGAGCGTGTGCTCTTTATCATTTCCTGTAAGGAAATCCTGTGGAATAGTTGACTCTGTTTGACTTCCTTAACACTCGCCTTTATCCATGAGTCAGCCCACCTTTACTGACCCTCCCCATCCCTCCTGTTCTTTTTTCCACCTCCAAACCCTTATCCCATCCCTCCCCCATACGCGCAGGTTGGACAATGATGGAATCGACCTGCTGATGTCATTCCTAAAAGTAAGTCTCGCTATATCTGCCAGTAATTAGAGAGACGCTAAAAGCATGTGACACATTTCGCAGCTATGTCAGGACTGTGTGTTTGGAAAGCAACAAGGCGTGCCAACATATTCGCATGCAATCCCATGCTGCTAAGCCAGTCCTTTTGTTGTTCTTTAATGGCTGAAACGTTTTCTTTTGTTGCCCTAAATTTTAGTATGAATCAAAAAAGAGGATCTCTGCTGATGAAGCAATGAAGCAGCCATACTTCAGGAGCCTGGGGCCACGTGTGCACACGCTGCCAGAGAGTGAGTAATGAAATGGTGATGCAGTAATGCAGACTTGGCACAATTCGCTCAGTACAACTTGAAGGGTATTGCAGTGCACAGAGAGGATCACTTACAGCCTTTTAACAGAAACACTGTTCACCCGGCACAACTTCTTCTTCTGTTGCACTGACTGACTGTGTCTTTGGCAGCCGTATCCATATTCACACTGAAGGAGGTGCAGCTGCAGAGAGATCCCGGCTATCGGAACTCGTCATACCCTGAATCAGGTGAGGAATAAAGAATCGAGAAGAGGGGAAGTGGGAAGCACAGAAACCGAGTGAGCGAAAAGAGACAAGTGCAAGCATGGTTTTTGTAGTCCGGCCCACTCAATTGGCCTAATAGACAGAGCTCATGGAGGAAATTGAGATACTTTAACATAATTGCCACAATCTGCATAAAAAATACACCTTTTTATGTCACTCGTTATGAGGATTAACTATATTAAACCCACCAATGTGCCACATGTATAATTATACATGTGCTTGCAGATTTTGTTGTTTTTTTCATGTTGTCCTTCAAAGACTGATGCTCACATGTAAATTAAAAAAAACAACAACAAACCACTGTATTTGTAAAATTTGTACACTGTAAACAACCGATGCAACTGCAATGATCTGTATAGGAATATGAAATGTGAACATACAGGCTAACAAAGGCTCAAGTTGTAGCCCCAATTTTTACTTTCTGTCTATGACTGCAGGGTTAAAAAAAATACCTCGTGATTTATATGGCCAAAGAAAAGATGTCACGATAATGGTGATATTTAAAAATAAAATGCGCGTACCAAAGATTTTTTCCCGCATGGGCAAAACCACCAAGCAGATTAAATAGCTGTCACTGTGATAAATAAGTTAATTTTTAAGCTTGTTATTTGGATGTCATCCCCTCCAGTTTGCTTATCAAATAGCCCGGAATAGATGGGAAATGCAGATTTCTTTAATTTAAATTAGCTGAATCAAATTAAATCACACTTTATTTATCTGTTTCCCATCAGGCAACGGAAAGAGCAGAAGACAAAGCATGCTGTTTTAAAATCTCTGGACTGGATACAGTTATCTGGGAGCGATATACTGGCTGTAGTCTTGCCGCTGGATCAGAACCCGGAGATGAGTGTTGGCGTGGAACATCGTAGTCTCCGTCACTCCGGGGGGGGCACTATCCACAGTCTGACCCCCTCCCAAGTTTAGTCTGAAACTGGCTCCAGAGAGACATTTGTACACTGTACATCGATATTTATTGACAAGTGAATTTGCTGCTAAATCCAACTACTGTCTAGAATTCTAACTGGCTCAGTCACTTTAATGAGAACATGCAATGTGTATAGATTTTAATATTTTTTTTGAAGTGGGTGATATTTTTTTTAGTTTTTAGGTTTTTTTATTGGTCGTCGTTTCCATTTTCATACATAAAAACTCCACCTCGAAGCTCCTGGACGATGTGTGGGTGCGTGAGGCACACAGACTGAGGGAGGTTTCTGTAGCAGCTCAAAGGGGTTTCATATTCTCGTCTCTGTTGCCATGGCGCTGTACTCAGCTGCACAAATCACATGTGACCATTTACTCGACGGTTTTTCCAAGGCCAGCTTTGATATAATAACTAATCATTTTATCCCAACCGGAGATTAATGTGAGATTCCTATTTTGTGTTGTTGTCATTATTACGTTTTTGCACACACAACTTGGCAGCCCTGTGCATTAAAAACAAAAGAAACAAAAAAAAAAACCCAAAACTTGCTGGCATATCATTCCAGGGATGCTCCGGTCTTTGCTGTGACCAATGAACAAATGCAGTAGAGAGAGAAGGAAAAGTGCAACACAGATTATCAACGAGGGCATTACAGGAATAGTTACACCTACGGAGTACACTGATCACCTTCCTGTCCTTGTTCTTTCTCCACTCTTACAAAGAAGAGCTTCAAAAACGAGCTCTGCAGTGCCCTGTTTGTGCATTGCCCATAGTTTACCTTTCTGCCATTCCCATCTCCCTCCTCTGTAAAAGTAATCTTTTTTTTTTTTTTTTTTTCCTCCTCCATCATTGTGGTGCTTGCCTGCTCTTTTCTATGAAGAAGCACACAGCAGCCACCGAACCCCTAATGCAGGAAGCGTTAGCTATAGTCCCGCCCTTATTTAACAGTGTTACAAGACATGTTTTGTATGATATTCTTTATTTGTGGATAATTGTTGTTGGTGTGGGATTTCAATGCAGATGCCCTCCCATATTTGAGCTTTTTTTTTTTCCAGAGTAAAGAAAAATTAAATCTAAAGATTTAAAACCAGAAATGTTTGTTTTTTAGTTGTTTTTTTTGTTTCAGCTGCTCAAAAAGTTTCAACTCTGTTTAAGCATTCAATGCTTTGTTTATTGAAAATGACATTCTTCACAATACAAAAAAATATACAGAATACATACTGTATTACCAAGTCCAGTATAAAAAACCCCAAAAACAAGAAGTGTTACAAAGGTTTTCATTCATTTGAAATCTCGTCTTCATTAAAAGATTTTGAAATAAAGTTGAAAAAACAAACAAACAGGACAACAAGGCACAGCCGGTACTATCTGAGAAGCATAGTGCATACGTTACATACAATACCACGTTAAGTGAAACGACCAGTTTCACATTGTTAACATTTAAGGAGAACAAGTAGACTTGTTTTGTTTTTTTTTTCTTTTTTTTTTAAAGATTAAAAGAACCAGGCTCTGCGCAGGCTGAGCGGCTGGCGAGCCTTTCGCAGCTGTGCTTCTGTCCGTCGTGGACAGGCTAGTGTAGAAACGTGCTGTACTTTATCACAAAGAGACCAGATATCTCTGAGACATCGTGGCGTATGGCTTTTACCAAGTGCTTTCAACCACTCAGAATCTGAAGCAAGTCAAGTGCAAAAAAAAAAGAAAGAAAAAAAGGTGAGGTCACATAACTGTCTTTGCTTTTCTGAGACAAAATCTGACATCATGAATAAGAGATCGCTGCTGCTGCTGCTGCTGATTATTATGATGACAAACTTTCAACAAGAGAATGATAAATTTGGGGCGTTTTCCACAGATCCTGGATCAGGATTTGTGAGTGGTGGGAGACAGGAGCAGGGAGGAGGGTGTTCCTTCCAGGTTTGGCAGGGGGACAGGCATGTGTCCGTTGATTAGGCTGGGGAACTGCGGAGGAAGAGAAAGGGGCTGAGAGTTAGTGGGGACGGGATAGTCTCTATGAAAGCCGCTTTCCGGCAAGGAACTGCTGCATTGTCACTGCTCTGGTTTCCTGTTTTGTTTTGTTTTTTAAATTCATTGTGCCGCTTCCTTTTTGTCTCTCTCCCCTGTAACTCCACAACAGAAGTCGTCTTATTTGTGCACAAAGAATCCGGTATAGTGTGTGTGTGTGTGTAGGGTTTCATAAATGAGGAGCAGCTCTCAAACCAGTCCACCCTGTTCAGACTGGCTCCCCTGGGCTCAAACAGGAAGTATTCACAGGATTTCCTCTCCCTCTCACAAGCTCTGAAACAGGACACCTCTGCAGGACCTGCTTACTGAGTCTCAACTAGTTTCACAACCCTTTGTGACTGCTGCTTTGCAAATAACACACACACAACATAAAAAAAAATCCTGCTTTTTTGCTTCCTGTCAGGTTAACACTTGCATAACATTTGGACAGCATTAGAACTCATTTAATAAAAAGTTTGGTTCACCTAGCTCATGTAGTTGCTCTCTCTAAAAGCTTTTCATGTCCTGGTCTTTTAGTCTCTTTTATCAACCTCTGGGAACAATGAGGCTTTTGCAGAAGCACTAATTTGGCCCGTGCAGCCTCTCCAACTTCCTCCTCTGCTTAAAGCGCAACCAGTAAATAATCCTTTGAGTACACCCTCTATTCTTATCTCCTGCTATTTTTGTCCCTCTGTCTTCCGCTACACCTGTATGTGTTTCTTACCTGAAAGAGGGAGCTGTGGCCCTGCAGCCGGGCGGGGCTGAGCGGAGCGACGGGGCTCAGGCTGCTCCAGAAGTGGATGCCTGACAACAGCGGACTGTGAGCCAGCAGCAAACCCGAGGGAGTCTGGCGGGTGGGGGAAAACACACAGGGAGGGAGGCTTTGTATAAATGAGAGAAACCAGTGGGGACAATATTTTAAAAGACAAAACTCACGACCAGTGGATTGAGAATGTTGCTCTGAGGGTTTTGGTAATGCACGACATGCTGAAAACGGTGAATGAACATGTATCAGCGTTTGGAAAAACAAACTGACGAAGCAGGAAGGAAGTCTGTGGTTTCTACCCCCGAATACAGGGCTGATGTGAGGAGGAGGGGAGGGGGGCTGTTGTTGATTTGGGGGGAGAGGCAGTGGTCGTCAAGTACTTGGAACTAGAGAGAAAACATATGAAATCAATTTCTCCCTCCCTCCTTCCGTCTCCCCTAGTCTTCTCCCCCCTCCTCCCCTACTTTCCCCTGTGTCACCTCAGAGAAGTGAGCCAGTGTTGCGAGGGGACCCAGCCCTGCTGCTCGAGTATTAACGGAATTATTGGAGCATATGGCATCGCTTAGGGCCTCTTCCCCTCCTCTCGCAGGTTGGACTCACCGAAGATTTCCGTAAATCGCTCGCTCTCCTCTGATCTCATCGAACGCAGCCCCTGTCAGCGGGCGGTGCGAGCGTAGCTCCGAAGGCTTCCTCGACGCGCGGACGAACCCCTATCTGATGTGGCGCTCGGTTTTGTTTTGTTTTTTTCTCTTTTTGTAACAATTCCAGTGCAAACACGTGATTAACTAAATTAGATGATTAAACTCTAGTTGGTGCTTGTGCCGGAGCTGTGGGCCATTATGATATTTTGGTGTAATCCCAAAATGTTACAGCTCGATGAGTTTGGCTCTAAACTTGTGGCAGAAAATCACATTTGGAAAAAATAAAGTAAAAGGAAAAAAAACAATGTCTCCACTGGCAGACGAAAGCAAAACATTAACATCTACTGCCACACAGAAATGCGGCACTCGCATTGGTCTACACGTCACACAAATATTTTAATGATGTTTTAAACTGTGTAAAAACGTCTTTGTGACTTTTTACACCCACTCTTGCTGTTTTTTGAAGTGACGACTAAATATAGAAAGCGCTATAAGGGGCTTTAGAGGCGCTGATGTCATACTCTGGTGTTCAATCACCAGCCACAGCACCGCTCAGGGGGGACGACACCGATGGCATCACGGGCAGAACTATCGTCTTTCTGAGATTGATTATTTTCTGTATCGTTGAGCTGTGGTCTGGCAGGGAGTGAGCTTACTGGGTTTGTGTTAAATCACAAAGAGGGGGAAAAACAGAGCCACTGAGTGCTCGTGAGAAGAGAAAGTTGAAGCAAGATGAAGAGTGTAATCCTATGTGTGAGTGAAGTGTTAGATCTTAAATTAGGGATTAAATTGTATTTAATCCAATGTGATGGCAAAAAGCTGGAAAACACCTTGACACTCGATAAATGAGTCACTAGTCCTTAAAGTGCTCATATAATCACAGTGAAGACTCAACATATGACTCGCGTCTAGAAATGAGGGAGGAACTAGTGTCACTGTAGCATCTGTGGAGTTATAGACGAGTGCTGCTCAGCTCACCTGTGCAGTGAAGAAGGCCGGAGTGAGGGACCCAGACGGCAGCGCTGGGCTGTTGAGTGCGATGGAGCCAATGTCGCTCCCTGCCAGCAGCAGGGACGGGGCTGAAATCTCCAGAGCTTTGGGCTTTTTGTTTTTTGGGGGGAGTCCATCTCCGTGGTTAGCGCTACTGTTAAGAGAACTGCTTCTGCCACCGCCGCTGCTGCTCCTCTTTTCAGGAGGCTGAAGAGCTCGCCCTCTGTGCCCGGAAGACAAATTGAGGGGTTGAGCGCTTTGGTCTGAGTCCTCCTGCTCCTCCTCAGCAGCGGGGCTCCGGCCTGGCTGAGTGTGAGGAGAGGATGGGGAGGGGGAATGAGAGGCGAGTTTAGATGGACCCGGTGAGACATAGGACTCGGGCTTGGCGGAGGGAGGAGAGCTTCTCTCGTTGGCGTTGGTGCCAAAGCGGATGACGGAGCGCTGCTGCTCCTCCTGATGCTCCTGCAGGGCACGAAAGAGCTCGGGCTGCTTCTGCAGGGAGTTGATGCTGAAGGACGAGTAGAGACCCGAGTGGAGGTAGTCATTCCGACACTGCTGTGCCCCCAAGGCTGCCAGGGTCCTCCTCTGGGCCTCCTCCTCAGCTTCCTCCTCCTCCCCCTCCTCCACTTCCAGGTCTTGGGCCTCTTGTTCCGGAAGGGGAAGCCTTCCCGAAGCCAGGCCCATCTCCACCACCTGCGGGTCCATCTTAAGGATCTCAGGGAAGGACACAAACTTATAGACGAACTTCTGGCCAATCACCTTCTTGATGATGTTCTGCAAAACACACAAACACAATTCACCGCGATAAGATCATTTTATGCTTGAATATGAATATGAAAACAAACCAGGCATATACATAAAATATCAGAGAAGCTTTGGGGCCACACTAAAGTAGTCCTTTGTTACATCACAGTCAGAGTTGTGTGTGTGCTTTACAAGAAAGAGGAAGCAGAAGTGTCTATCAGGGGATTTTGTGAGGTTAAAGGGAAGAACAGAGAACACGTTGTGGCGTCACACTCCTCTCCCGGCTAACCTATTACAGCAGCTGTGGTCACACGATTAGCTGGGCTATTACGGAGAGGCAACTAGAATCACTTTTAATTAACCTTGTCGTAGTAGTAGCGCAGGGCTCTGCTCAGCTTGTCGTAGTTCATGTTGGTCTTGTTCTTGCGCAGCCCCCACAGCTTGGCCACTTCCTCCGACTTAAGGAGCTTGAACTCGCCGTCTGTGGACGTCCAGCATATCAAGTGCTTGTGACTCTGATCGAGCAGCAGCTGCAGCAAGAACTGCCACAGAGTTATGGCACTGTCCATTCCTGCAGTGAGACACACAAATGATTAGGTCAGCGTATGAACAAAAACACCAAAGATGCTAACCGATGCGAGACGTTACTAAAAAAACACCCAGATTATCGGCATGTGTAACACCTGCTGGTGCCACAGCGACAGAAAAAGCACACAATTCAAATCTTTGGAGGGAAGCAAGGCAAGTCCCTCTTTACACTTTACTTTAGTCCTGTTTATAACAAAACTACCCAACATTTCATCTAAATATAAACCCTTTATTCCCCTCCGCCCCTTCTCAGTTCTGCCTTGCCACTGTGTTTTATTGCACGCAGACTAAATTAAGTTACTGGCTAAAGAGGGGCCGGTTTGTTTGAGCTCTAACATGTGGTGCAAGGAAGAGCAGACCGCCAATGAATAGAACAGTGTGTGTTCAAGAGTGTAGTGTAATGTAACAGCAGCAGGAGCCACAGGAGAGAAAAAAATAAGAGGGGGG
>VUQR01002609.1:61480-77288 GCA_015108515.1 Hemichromis elongatus
GGAAGGAGAGGGAGGGGGAGAGAAAAAAAAAAGGGGGGGGGGGGGGCTAACAACAGCTCAAGCCAGAAATATGCTGCGGTTCAACCTGGCCCTCTCTCCAGAGGAAGTACGACGGGCACGGGGTGGGTTATTCCTTTAATCGAGGAATGTGCAGCCTCGGAGCTCCTGTCTGCCTGCCTGCTAGGAGCTCATAGTAACGGCAGTGTGGGTTTCTGTCCCCACAGCTCTGACGAGAGTGGAGCCCGAATGACTGCTTGATTTCAAAATAAAAAATTTTAATCACATGACTACTAAGAAATTGACAAAAAAAGCAGATGTTGTGTTAAGTCATAGTTAAAGTAACAAAGGCCAGAAATTTACTGTAAGATGATGCGCTGCTATTCTCGGTAGTTGTGTCACTCTGAATAGTCCGTTTATCCGATAATAAGGTGAGTGATCACCTTAGAAGAAACGGGTGGCCATTTTTAAAAAAATTGTTTTTAATATGCCGATTGATGATGGCTGTCCTTACCTGAGCCTGGTTGTGCCAGAGGTTTGTTCCTGCTAAAAAGGGTTTTTTCCTCCCCACTGTTACCAAGTGCTTATTGACTGTAGGGGTTTTGTACTTTCCAATATAAAGCATCTTGAGATTACTGCTGTTGTGATTTGGTGCTATATGAATGAAATTGAAATAGCAAACCACTAACAGAAAACTGAGATTATGGAGAAGCTTTTCAACCACTGCTTATCTTTGTCCAGAAATGACGGGCAGAGAGAGAGAGAGAGGAGAGGGCTGAACTAATGTCCGACACAAGCCATCCCCTGAGTTTTCTATCTGCCATGTGAAACTACAAACCTGTCAAAGTCAGGACTTCCTCCTATTCTATTACCAAGGACAAATGGCAAGGAGAGGGGATCCCACAGCAGGGGAGCGCTTCCCCGATCCTGCCACACTTCCCACAAAATTCCCAGAGGGAGAGGGGTCAAAAGAGCACGTCATTGTCCCTATTTTCACAACTCCACCCGTTAACCCACTCTACACCCAGCCTTCAATTCGACTTTAGAAAGTAAAGCTTTCCGCTTGCAGCGAGGGGCCACTGAGCAGACAGGTCTGCAATTTAGGAGAGTGTGACCATGAAAATTCCCCTTTGCAAGATGCTCTAAGCATGCTGCTGCTTCTGCAGGTCAGACCTCAGTAGTAGCTTCATAGAGTACAGTCTATTAAATACAGTACAACCAACCCACTACAGGAAAAAACAACAGAGGGTTAAACCCAGAAAAACAGAAATGAAAAACCCCACATCTCAGCTCTTCAGCGAGGCAACTAGTCACTGTGAGAACCGCAAATGAAAAAGTGCTAGGAGTCTTTCTAAGAATATTTGGGGAACATTGTGGTGGTTTTGGTCGGGGGACGATGAGCCATGTTGCGGGATGCTCGGCCCGTGAAGTCTCGCATGTGCACAAAGCCATCCAGTGTGTTGGCTGAACGGAAACTCCTAATGAGATTAGATGGTGTATGCAGACATTACTTAGCCATGACTAAATCTGCTCCCTTCCTGTTCACAGGCGGTGGAAAATTCAACAGGGGGACCCGCAAGAAAGAAAAAAAAGCATCTGAAAACAGGTTTTATTAACTCTGAGACTATTTTTCTGTTGTGTTTTTTTCACTGCTTTTTCATTTGTCTCCCCATTTTCTTTTTCTTTGCTTAGTTGCAAACTTGCACTCACTTTTACGCACGGAGATCTGAATCACTACACTGCCCCACTGACTCATTTTCAAGATGTTGCTCGCACCGGAAGACGGTACATTTATGTCTGACCACAAATCTGTGCCATTCTTGTGTAGAAACTTAGAAACCAGCTCGACCTGAAGACTTTAAGCTGAAGCAGAAAACAAAAAACAAAACGTGTTTACAGTTTGTAATTAACAGAAACGGAATTACGACCGCTCGCCCTACTCGGCATGCGCTATTTCTCTCTCTCTCTCTCTCTTACAAGCCACCAATCAGGCAACAAAGCGCTGTTCACGGAAAGACGCCCGCTTATTTTTGACCTTACCTGCGATCTCCGACTCGGTCTGGTCCCCCCGAGAAAGTTTACGGCGACGCTTGTGTGATTCCTTGTTTTTCCATGCTTACTTCTGGTCTACAGGAGTTGTGCTGGACTGAAATAGGATCCTGGGCTTTTTCTTTTTCTGAGCAGGAAGTTGGAGCAGGCAGACACAGAGCCGGCTGACTTCCTCTCCCCTACGATTCCCCAGGCAGTTTGCCGTCTGTGTAAACACACTTTTCCTCCCCTCCTCTTTCTCCTCTGCCTGCCCGCTGACGGCCAGCAGTAGGCCTATACTGTGTCAGCACACATGGTGATGCAGAGACTCCTACATCTCGTAAACTGACATCATCGGTCTGCAGACTACTGTGATGCGTTCAGGCACGCCTCGTTAGTCCACTTCATCAACAAACAGGCCAGAAGTCCTCCCTCCAATCGTTACTAATGATTATTTCTTGCTGATACACCACATTATAAAAGACTATATTTCCATCTGAATATGGAGACACTTTCTTCTTACGTCACATCCTTTGCATCTCATTCATTTTTAAACATATTTCTGGTCATTTGATTTCAGGAACAGACAGGAAAGCCAAAATTGGAAGCTGTGCAACAAAAAGGAAATGAACCAGGAATGGAGATGCATGGAACATGAGCCTCCTAAATTTAAGAAGAGACTTCTTAGGGACACACATTATAAAACTATTCAGCGACAATTTCTCAGACAATGATGAGTGTTTTATCTTCAGTAATAGATCTTTTTTTAACTTCCAAAATATGAATTATGTGTTCACCGGACCTCTTAAAGCAAACATAATTAACCATCCATGACCCCAAACACTCAACCTGGGGCTCAGAAGGAGGCTGGAGTCTATCCCAGCTGTCAGAGGACGAGCGGCAACCGCGCACACTCTCACATCTGCACCTACTGCCAGTTTAGAATGTTCCTGGAGTACTCAGACACAAAGAAAAGGCGCCCTGCATGTTTGTACTAGGAAACTTTGCGCTTTGAGCCATCTGCAAACACAATTATCCTTACCACAAATAAATATAGCATTGTGATCTCAGTCAGTATTAGCGAGTCTCTGCTGATGCAGTGCACAATAAGGCTGACCATGAACGAACCAGAACGAGGCAGGTTTTCAGTCTAAAAACCAACCAAGCAAGCTGTGTTTTTGGGGTTTATACGTTTTCCTTGCAGCTTATCCTGAGATGATGTTGCCAGTCCTTTTCTTTTCTTTTTTTTTTTTTTTTCTTTCCTGGGAGTGACAAATTAAAATATATTTAAATAACTTTATCACTGAAATGAACTTGTGATGCTTTTACATTTCATATAGCCTCATATCAGTCTGAACTGCTGAAACTTCTTAGAGTGCTGGAAAGTGTGATTTTTTTTTTTAAGGCCTAACATTAGCTTAGAACAATAAGGTTGTTTAGCCAGATTGTCAGCTGTCCCGAGACTGGAGTGTCGCATGTCTACTCTGCTGACTCTCCTCGGCCTTTGGGGCATTATGTCTCTAACAGACATAAAACACGATTAGACAGAACAGTGATGTCTATCTTAACCACTGAATACAAGATGGTGTGGCAACATGGCAGCTTCCACATGCTCCTGTGGATTTTTAGTGAATTAATTCTAAGTTTATGAGAATGCATCCCTTTGTTGGAAGGTGTAATTACCCACTTAATCAGTGTATATCTACAGCTATAATATACTATTTTCTATTAAATAATTTAAAAAAAATTACTGACCTCTGTACCTTCAAATTAATTACACTGCAGTGATTAAATTTGACTGTGCAATAAATGTTTGTTGGTAATAATGTTTTCCTAAAAGCCTGGATAGTTGTTTTATTTTATACTTATGAAATAGTGTTTGCTCTGTGATGAAAGACAGAAAAAAATCTGACTGTTGTACTCAGGATAATTATTTTTAAGGACTTTTACGGGGCTCCTGAGATTTATCGTGTAGTTGATCCTTGCAAACTTATAGTAACTTGGATATTGATGGTGTTGCATCAGTTTGAAATTAAAAACATTAAGTTGCAATGATTTTGACCACTCGACATACTGAGCTGCTGCCACTTGAAGCTTGAGCCTGTAGACAAGCGGCCTTTTTTAATTCCTATACAAAAAGGAGAAATAATTGTTGGTCTAACAACCATTTAAAAGGTAAAGTAGAGGTTAGTTTGTCAGCTTTTGCAAGAACTGAATCCAATTACAGTTAATTGTGAGGTTTTGTTGCAATATGAAAGAACTTATGAAAGTATACCCAACGTTTTGTTCAGTAGCCGATTAGCTGTCAGGCTGCTATGGCACTGAACACCTCTTTTAATGTCTAACAAGTGAAGGCAGCAGGGTCCAAAGGTTCTGTCTACTTTAATTCCTTTAATCTGTGACTGCGCAGTGAAAACTGAGCATATAAAATGAAGTAGCTAAAATCTTCAAGTCATTGTTAAACCATCACTGATGACACTATTACAATTTAAGTTAAAAAAAAAAAAAAGAAAGAAGTCTGGTGACCTCTAATCCCATTCACTGTGTTTAGCCTCTATAGACACTTGAGCACTTTCAAATTTGGCGCTGTCATGTGTGTTTAGACATCACGTGAACGCATCGATTGGATCTATGTCCAAGCACTAGTGGGACTGCGACCGGCCTGTGTGGGTCAATGATCTCTAGAGGTGTGATGCTGGGGCGGCGTGGCTCCCCCAGCTGCGTGTAATTGGTGGCCAAACTGTAAACGGCCCAGAGTGGTACCTCAGAGAACAGCGTGCAGGACTCACTGCAACCAAGTCCCGCTGATGCGCGATGCCTCGTTTTACCGTACACATCCGAGATGAGTGGCTGGCAGTGCCCTGCCGGGACACCTCCAACACGATCCAGTGGCTCGGACAAGAAGCGCTTAAACGTTACATAAAGAACAAACCGGACAACGGCGGCATCACGACTGTGAAAGACACACGTTTTGTTGTGCGCAGGTGCCAGGGTTTGGGTCTGCTGGACGCGGATGACACAATCGAAGATGTACTGGAGGACAATGACTTTGTCGAGCTTGGTAATAACTTTATACACGAAGAATACATATATATATTAAAAATGTGTGCAACACATTTAAAGGACAGTGAAGATATTTTACCTTGAACGCTGCTTCATTGATGCGTAGTTGTGTATAATAAGTCATTTACTTTAAACATACAGGGGAATACATACAGTGTGATTTATTTTCCTGTGCATTTCAGCTATTGAAGGAGATACCATGTCTCCTGACTTTATCCCGTGTGAGCCGGGAGTTTCTCATCTGTATCCTTACACTTGTTGGATATTTGTGCCACAGTAGCTGTAATGTGTGCTGTAGTAGGTGCACTAAAAACTATTTAATCTTCTTTTTTAATGCCATTTTTTTCACATACTGTTTTCATTTCGGGCTAAAATTGCCCTTGTGGAAAATTATAATTAATCTGAGAGTGACACTACATTTTTGCCAAATGTTATCCTTAATTAAGCTTGTCAACTAGCACGGCAGCATACAAAGAGCCTGAAGAGGTACGTGTATTTTCAGATCAAATTGAAAACATATTCATATCATATTAACTAACTCAGTGAAATGTGAAACTATCTGTTCAGTATATTTCTTTGGATGGCAACAGTCTGACGTCAACAGACCTCATCAACTTAGGCAGAGGACTCTACAAGATAAAGGTAATGATCAACAAAGCTCTTTTGCTGTTGGTGCTACTCAGTAATAATCTTTTACTAGATGCAATTTCTCCCTTTATCATTGTTTTTTTTAGCTGACTGCTGAGGCAGAAAGAAAGGTTGTGCAATCCAGAGAGCTTTTGGACACCATTGTCAAAGAAAACAAAGGTTAAAATACACTTAAGAAGTGATTCAATGCAAATGAGCTAAATTTAAACTGGCTAAATTACAGTATCTGGAAAAAATTCCCCGTATGTGTTCTCTCTACAGTTGTCTATGGGATCACAACAGGTTTTGGCAAATTTGCCCGAACTGTCATTCCTGTCAGCAAACTCAAGTAGAGTCCTTAAATACATTTTATGATCTATTTCTGGTCGTTGTAATCATCCACACAGAGCCCTTTTCGTTTGCTGACTGATGCCATGCACTTTTCGTTCCACAGGGAGCTCCAGGAAAACTTGGTGCGCTCACACTCAGCAGGTGATGACACTCTTTGTGACGCAGATATTTTGATTTGAATGTTTTCGGGCTCTCTGTACGTCAATCATCTTAATCAGAGCTATGCTGTGACGTATAGGTGTGGGAAACCCGCTAAGCCCTGAGAGGACCCGCATGTTGCTCGCTTTGAGGATCAATGTTTTGGCCAAAGGCCACAGTGGTGTTTCTCTTGAAACCCTCCAGGCCATGACTCAGGCCTTTAACGGTAAGCTTCAACCAGTTAGCTGATGTGAGATATCAGCTTCAATAAACTGTTGATAACTTTATTTAAGGACAGGGGTAGGATAGCTGTCATAAGACTTACCTTTGTCTCTATAACTTTGTCCCTGCAGCCTCCTGCCTCTCCTTTGTCCCTGAAAAAGGAACAGTAGGTGCTAGTGGTGACCTGGCACCCCTCTCTCACCTGGCCCTCGGACTCATGGGAGAGGGAAAAATGTGGTCTCCCACGAGCGGGTGGGCTGATGCCAAATACGTAAGATCAGAGTGACTTTTCTGGAGTTGTAAAACAAGAGGGCAACTTTTATCATAGGATAACGTGCCTCTTGTTTACAAAAGTGAAAGGTTTCAGGGTGCAAATGGAAAAATTGTTTGCTTTTTGATGACCCTGGACTTTTTACATGTCCATCATTCATTTCTGACCAGGTCCTGGAGGCACATGGACTAAAGCCAATATCACTAAAGCCTAAAGAGGTAATGTTTAAAAAAAAGAAAAGCTCTTCTATTTGATTTGTCTGCACTGTTGTGATTGGACCCAGAGTTCACAGATAACAGATTTTGAAATATAAACTGCATTTATATCATAAATATAAAATAAAATACATATTAGTCTAAATATATGGAATTAAAATAATTTTAGAGGAATTAGTAATATGATGTTATCTTGTAAAAAAACAACAACACTGTAAAAAAATACTCAAAAAAGTTGAATTTTGATTACAGTAAAATAAAAATCCTTGCATTTTGTTTATAATTACATTTTACACACCTTCTTAACTTGTTTCTTTTTTTTTGAAATTTGGGTTGTACACCTGTCTCGCTCTCTGGGATTCCCTCACAGGGCCTGGCTCTGATTAATGGGACGCAGATGATTACCTCTCTAGGGGCAGAGGCCGTGGAGCGAGCCCAGGCGATTGCCCAGCAGGCAGATATTATTGCTGCTCTCACCCTGGAGGTGCTAAAGGGAACCACCAAGGCCTTTGACAGCGGTGAGCCGAAGCTATGAACCCGAAGAAAACCAGAAACTAGATGGAATTATTTACCTCCAATACGATAACTGCACTACATCTCATCCATCCTTATTCAGTTTCTGGTCTCCTCCCACAGACATCCATGCACTGCGGCCACACCCGGGGCAAATGGAGGTGGCTCAACGCTTCCGCTCACTGTTGGACTCTGATCACCACCCATCCCAGATTGCAGGTTTGATGAACATTAAACAATATTCATGTAAAGCTCTGATCATTGCATTTTACGTTTGTGTGCCTTCCTCCTCCTGAAAACCTGTTTGGATATCAGAAATACTCATACCACTGCCCTTGATCAAGGCATTGGTTTCAGAGTTGCACCACCATGGTTGCCCTCAGCTTATAAAAAGATGGGATGCATGAGCCGCTGAGGGTGCATTTGCCAACAGGCATTAATAAAGTATAGCCTTTCTAATATTATGCACCCTTAAATATGCTGCGTTTATGGTGCTCATGTGTTTTTACAGAGAGCCACAGGTTCTGTGACAGAGTCCAGGATGCCTACACCATGCGTTGCTGTCCTCAGGTAACCCCAAGTTTATTTATATATATCCCAAAAACACAGGGTTCTCCCACAGTGTTTTAAAGCTGCTGCAACTTCTGGTTGGGAAAGGGAAAACTCTAAATTCTCACATGCTACATAGTGGGACTACCACATAGGAAGCAGATATGGAGCTGGAGCAAGACTATGTTTAAGAATTGTGCATCTCTTTCTGATTGTGTTGTATCTTCTCTCTGCTCACAGGTTCATGGAATTGCTAATGACACAATTGCATTTGTCCAGAATATTATCAACACAGAAATCAACAGTGCCACTGACAACCCTGTATCCTTTTTGGTCTTTCAAACTAGAGGAAAAGACTAATCTATGAAATTTAGCCAGTGCAGTCTCAACCCTGATAACCAAAGTTGGTCCTGCCGCAAACTGAAAACAGGATTATTGGAAACCAGTTTATTTTGTCTTAACGGTCTCACCAGATGGTATTTGCAGAAAGAGGTGAGACCATTTCAGGTGGGAATTTCCATGGGGAATACCCAGCTAAGGTATGTAGTAATAAAACAGTTTGTTTCAATTTGCAGTAGATTTGATTCTTTTTTCTTAAACAACTGTTTTCGTTCTCATAGGCTCTGGATTTTTTAGCCATTGCAGTCCACGAGCTGGCTTCAATCAGTGAAAGGAGGATCGAGAGGTTGTGTAACCCCTCTCTGAGTGAGCTGCCTGCCTTCCTCGTCAACGAGGGTGGACTCAACTCGGGTTTCATGATTGCCCACTGCACTGCAGCCGCCTTAGGTTGGTGTGAAAAACATGAAATAACATGTAATCTCCTGCTAAATTATTCAGATTTCAATTAGATTTTAGTAACAATATTTACTAAACAGGCTTTAATATTGAATATTATTACATTTCAGAGAGCATTTTTGTATTTACTTGTTACCCAATATTTGAGCAGGAGCACCAACATTAATCTCAACTCTTTCATGTTATTCAGTTTCAGAAAACAAAGTTTTGTGTCACCCATCATCTGTGGACTCTTTGTCCACTAGTGCTGCCACAGAGGACCACGTGTCTATGGGAGGATGGGCTGCTAGGAAGGCCCTGAGGGTCATAGAGCATGTGGAGCAAGGTAAGATATTGCATTGTTAAATTATGTACGCCTTGCAAGTACTGGGTTGGCTTAATTCTTTGTGCCAGAGATTCATTAAGGAGCTGGAAACATTGCTCATACTATCATGACAGGTGCTGTAAATTTGTTTGCACATCCATCACATAAATCTCCTGCTCCACCACATCCCAAATGTGCTCTATTGGATTCAAATCTAGTGACTGCGAAGCAAATTCACTGTCATGTCTAAGAAGCCACTTTGAGATGATATGAGTTTTGTGTCCATCTTCTGATTTAAGAAGCCATGAAAAGATGGACAGTACTCAAGATTTGGTGTTTAAACAATGCACGGTTGGTCTGAAAGGGGTTCAACATGCACCAAAAAAATGTTCCCTGCACCTCTCCATCACCACAAGCCTGAGCCGTGGATAACAGGCAGGATGGATCCACGATTTGATGTTACTTATGCCAAATTATGACCCTACCAGTGATAAGGATCTAACTGTTCCAGAAGAAATCGAGACTCATTAGACCAGGGAACATTTTTCCAGTCTTGTTTGGTCCAATTTTTGGTGAGCTTGTGACAACTGTACGCTTAGTTTCCTGTTCTTGGCTGACATAGACGGCACCTGGTGTGGTCTTCTACTGATGCAGGCCATCTGCTTTAAAGTGTGATTTTTTTGTGTGTTCAGGAATGCTCTTCTGCATACCTTGGTTCTAACGAGTAGTAACAGTATTTGAATAACAATTTCCTTTGTATCAGCTCAAAGAGGTCTGGGCATTCTATTGTGATTTTGGGAATTAAGGCATTTTGACCCAGAGAACTGCTGTTCGCTGGATATTATATCTTTTTTGGAAAATTCCTTCTAAAGAGATGGTTATGTGGGAAAATTCAAAGTAGATCAGCGGTTTCTGAAATACTTGGGACAGTCCATCTGGTACCAACAACCATACCATGTTTGAAGTCACTTAAATCATATTTCTTCCAAGTTCAGTTGCTCAGTTTGAACTTCAGCAGGCCGTCTTGATCATGTCTACATGCCTAAATGTACTGAGTTGCTAACATGTGACTGACTGATTAGACTTTTGTGCTAACGAGCAACTGAGCAACTAATAACAAGGACAAGTACAGCAATTCTGTGACTATGTATAATTAACAATGGATTTATGGATGGGTGGTCTAAAATTCCAGTAGAACTCTATACAGACATCAAATAAGTGAGTAAAATGATTGATCCGTTCCATAGTTTGGTTGTATTACCACTATCAGATTTAAAAATATGCACTAACCACCTGTTTTTCTCTAACTCTTTGAAACCAACATGAAGCAGCGTTGAGTCAAAGAGACTAACAGGTCAGTTTCCGCTGCTTGTGTTGCAAAAAGTGCAAAGGTCTCGGCTGAAAATCGTGCCAGTGTACACCGACAAGACAAATCTGCAGCTAACCGGGCGGATAAAGAGGTTAACCTTAAACCAACAGGTTTTAAAAAATAGATGAATGATTACATTATCATCAACTATTATTTATCTATGTTCCTAAAATTCTTTTCCCCGTCGTTTGTGTTTGAGAAAATATTGAGGAAAGAAATCCTCAGTAGGTGTAAGTCATGGAATAAACAAAAGGCACAAACAGCAGTAAAAAACCCATACAAGGCTTGGCTGTGATCAGTGTTATTTAATGTTTTTATTTTTTGGGATTTGGCCAAACTGATTGATATGTCCTGTTAAAAGTCCTCGCTATAGAGCTGCTGGCCGCCTGTCAGGGCATTGAGTTCCTTCGCCCACTCCGTACCACCACTCCACTGGAGAAGGTCTACGACCTTGTTCGCAGCGTGGTCAAGTAAGTCAAACAGATGTGGCCAAGGTACAAAATTTTGAGCCCGAAACTATATACTTAACAGTTAATATTTACCCGTTGTTCCACTTTCTCCTTTTACTCTCCTGCCATTAAACAGACCGTGGATTAAAGACAGATTCATGTCGCCTGATATTGAAGCTGTTCACCGCCTGCTACTTGACCAAAAGGCAAGTTCTAAAAGGCTGTTCAGTGCATGTACAAGCTCCACACAGCATGCCATTAAATGTGCTTATATTTTCAACCCAGGTGTGGAATGTGGCCAAACCTTACATTGAGAAGTACAAGACAGAGTACATCCCCGAGTCCCGCCCCGTCTCTCCCACTGCCTTTTCCCTGGACTCACCGGCCTCCCCCAGGAAGCGTGTTCGCCACGAATGAAAGCCTGCCCCGGAAAAGTTTTTTTTTTTAAATTTATTTTAAGTTTTCTTTGGCAATTACTTCAGTCACAAAAATGCAAGATCCTACACACTGATCTTGGTCAGCACCAAGTTAGTCAGGAGTGTGTGGCCATTATCTGGGAACAACGGGAGCAGAACCGGAGGAAACAGATCCTTAAGCCTTACTGTGATCAATATGTTGTGACAGAAGACAAGAGCAGTGTACAGGATCTTCCTTTTTTGCGTCTGAGTTTGTTGGATTTGTGAATTTTCTATTCCCATCAAAGAATTGTTAGAAAGTCACCCAAAACTCTGGAGATGTGCTTTCAGGATGCTGTATTTTTATGTCCCTTGAAGACTAAATTTATACACTGACTTATAACTCGTGAGCTTATTAACTGGCTGTTCTACATACAGAATACTATGCAAGCAATTAATGAGTTTAACTCGTGTATACTGCACCTTACCCTGCTGTACATTCCACTTGTTTATATCTAAACTTTTTTTTGTCCCTTTTAAAATGTACCTGATTGACTCTTTATTGTCACATGACTTCTTCTTGTACAAGTCATAATTATCTTAGCACAAACTGTGATTTTTCTGGTGTATTTAAAATCCTATTTAATTCTCATTAATACATTTCCAGCTTAACATAATAAAAGTTTTTAAGCGTTCTTATTCTCATCCATTTAAGTCATGTTGTGTGAATATTATACCTTATAGTATTATCAGAGATGGAGAGGCAAATTTGTAGAAATATATCTCAAAAATCAATCAAACCTGACCGTTTTCTGTGAAGTGACACAAAATTAGTAAATGTGAGGGTAGTTCCAGTGATTTCCAGCCTCTCATCAGCATACCCTGAGAATAACATGCTAGTTCGTTTGGAGGTTGCGCTACATTTGTCCTTTCTTTGTGTGTGTGTGTGTTGAACTTCAGAAAGTTAGGTTGGCAGAAGCTTCCCTACCCAGTTAAACAGCACCTACCCGGCTGGACAGCTGCTCCACCAACTTGAGGTGCCAAAAGGAAGAGCCTGTGGAAAATAAAGCAGAAGGTCTGCAATCAACAAACTCAAAGGTTGCACAAACAGCTCAGACAAGATAGCAGCACAGGGGCAGAAATCAGACATGCACATAGGCAGTTCAACATCAGAAAAAATGCTATAACTCTAAAATTTTAGATTTAGTTTTCAATCTATCCAATCATTCCATTCCTTACTTTACCAGCCAGAGTCAGGCAGAGCTGGGGCACATTTCAGTAAGAGGTGTGGGACGCCTTATCACAGGGGTAATATGGATGGGCAGAACAAGAACTGAAAGAAGCTTACAGAATAATAGCATGCTATCATTTATTGCATGAACAATTAGAAAGGCACTCTGAGCAATCTCACCTTGCAGTTCTAAAGCATTAACGCTTTGTTGCTTTTCCAGCGCTCCACCTCTTCACCAAGGTTCATTAAATTTGGCTTAGGAGTTTCATACAAAGTGATCTTGCTGAAGAACTGAACTGATCGCATTCCTCCGTCAATGAAAGACGAATGATCACACGTTTAAATCAAACATTAGAAAAACGGCCGGCTGCTTGTAAAATAATTTACCGTGAAGTAGAGAGGAAAAAAAAAAAACCATGTCTCCTTCGAGCCGGATTCGAACCAGCGACCTAAGGATTTCAGCTTTCGCCTCTACAGTCCTCCGCTCTACCAACTGAGCTATCGAAGGGACGATGCCCACTCACTTCCCACTACGGTATCTAATGATATACCGTTATTATATCATAAATTTCAAAATGTATGAAACTTCACAGCTGAGGTACACTCATTGATGAAAAAGCGAGCACACTACGGTTGTTTTCAGCTAACTAGCTAGCTAGCTAGCTAACACACTGCTTTCAAAGTCGCTCGCAAGAAAATGAACTGTCCAGCTGTAGCTAATGTTTAGGCGAAAGCATTTAAAGTAGTATCAAGTCAACAGCTCTTCCATTACGGCAGAACTGTGACAACCGATACAACAAAAACACCGAATAAACATTTTATTTTGAGATATTTTTGCTAAACGGCGCTCTGTATTTGTAACAAAAGTGACAAACATTCAGCTAAAGATTGGGAAACTAAACGAACCTGCACGTAATCTTCTGCAGGTGAGAGCTCAAGGTAAATTCTACAGTGGACCCAGGTACTTAAATATATTCCACTACCTAACCCATTAGCACTGCTGAGGAGCATCTCAACAGACAGCTATTCTTTAACTTTTCCGCAATATCCTTGTTCACTTTTGAAAATCTTCAATTTGATTGAGCGTCATTTTTATGACTAAAAAAGTTTTGAAAGAAAAAAGAAAGAAAAGAAACTAATTGATATATAATAAAAATCTAAACTACTTGTCTTTTCAAACGCAAACCCCAAAAATTAAACACACCTTTTTTTTTATTCTGAGACCTAAACATAGTTTTCTGCTTTCCGACATTATTAGGTGTTATGAAACAACAAATTAAGTTGATGATCCTCATGTATCTTTAAAACAATATCCAATATCAACCACTAGGTGGTAATATTTCACCACGTGAGAAGATAAAAAAAAAACACCCTGAACTTCACACGTGTAATATGTTAACAAACAATTTCTTTCTTGTAAAAAAAACAAAGAAGAAAAAAAAAGTGCATCCAGTCAAAGAATTTCTATGATTCTATTCAGAAAGACTTTTAAATCTCTATTTCAGTTTTAGGACCATGGTATATAAACATGTTTAACACAACAACACATGCCATAGTGGGATCCCTATGCGACTGTTATTGTTCTAAACGTCCTAAATTTTTCATCTGACAAACACGACCCATACAAAACAAATAAATAAATGATAGCAACAAATTAATAAAATTAACTTTGCAAGTTATAGAAAATTAAAGGGAACCCTGGTTTTATTAATTGCGTCAGTAATGCAATCTTTTTGATTGGTGTGATTTATTTATTTTTATTTGTGAAATGAAACAAAACAGCAGGGCTTCTCACTGTAACTTGCCGGCAGAGTATGGCATATGTGCATCGTATTCATTTACAGTATTGGCCAAAAATTTTGTGAATTACGTAAAATTTGGAAATTGGAAAAGTTGCTGCTTAAGTTTGTATAATAGCAATTTGCATATACTCCAGAATGTTATGAAGAGTGATCAGATGAATTGCATAGTCCTTTGTCATGAAAATGAACTTAATCCCAAAAAAAACCTTTCCAATGCATTCCATTGCTGTCATTAAAGGACCTGCTGAGATCATTTCAGTAATCGTCTTGTTAAGTCAGGTGAGAATGTTGACGAGCACAAGGCTGGAGATCATTATGTCAGGCTGATTGGATTAGAATGGCAGACCTGACATGTTAAAAGGAGGGTGATGCTTGAAATCATTGTTCTTCCATTGTTAACCATGGTGACCTGCAAAGAAATGCGTGCAGCCATCATTGCGTTGCATAAAAATGGCTTCACAGGCAAGGATATTGTGGCTACTAAGATTGCACCTAAATCAACAATTTATGGGATCATTAAGAACTTCAAGGAAAGAGGTTCAATTCTTGTTAAGAAGGCTTCGGGGCGTCCAAGAAAGTCCAGGATCGAGCGCCAGGATCATCTCCTAAAGAGGATTCAGCTGCGGGATCGGAGTGCCGCCAGTGCAGAGCTTGCTCAGGAATGGCAGCAGGTAGGTGTGAGTGCATCTGCACGCATAGTGAGGCGAAGACTATTGGAAGATGGCCTGCTGTCAAGAAGGGCAGCAAAGAAGCCACTTCTCTCCAAAAAAACCCCATCAGGGACAGATTGATCTTCTGCAGAAAGTATAGTGAATGGACTGCTGAGGACTGGGGCAAAGTCATATTCTCCAATGAAGCCTCCGATTGTTTGGGGCATCTGGAAAAAGTCTTGTCCGAAGAAGAAAAGGTAAGCACGACCATCAGTCCTGTGCCATGCCAACAGTGAAGCATCCTGAGACCATTCATGTGTGGGGTTGCTTCTCATCCAAAGGAGTGGGCTCACTCACAATTCTAACCCAAAAACACAGCCATGAGTAAAGAATGGTACTAAAACAGCAACTCCTTCCAACAATCCAACAACAGTTTGGTGAAGAACAATGCATTTTCCAGCACGATGGAGCACCGTGCCATAAGGCAAAAGTGATAACTAAGTGGCTCGGGGAACAAAACGTTGAAATTTTGGGTCCATGGCCTGGAAACTCCCCAGATCTTAATCCCATTGACATCTTGTGGTCAATACTCAAGAGGCGGGTGGACAAACAAAAACCCACTAATTCTGACAAACTCCAAGAGGTGATTATGGCAGAATGGGATGCTATCGGACAGGATTTGGCCCAGAAGTTGATTGAGAGCATGCCCAGTCGAATTGCAGAGGTCCTGAAAAAGAAGGGCCAACACTGCAAATACTGACTCTTTGCATAAATGTCATGTAATTATCGATAAAATCCTTTGAAATGTATGAAGTGCTTGTTATAATATTTCAGTAGAT
>VUQR01002613.1:6533-19094 GCA_015108515.1 Hemichromis elongatus
CGAGACTGCTGTGACACGGGCACTGGAGATGAAACAGGCCTCCTTCAGCACACAAACACGCCACTACACTCCCGGCCTTGTGTACAGCTGGTAGGGATGACACAAGAGGCACAGGGCTTTATTGAGTCCTGCTGAGGCTGCTGTGCAAGTCAATGCAGTGCTCTGGTAAAGCTCAGCCTGCAGGGCAACAGTGGAGAGTCAGCCGATGGAACGCAGGCCGCTTGGCCAATGTAGAGAGTTTCTGTAGGCCAGTGTGTTGTCTGTGTGGATGTTGTGAGATGAGATATAACCATCCATTAGCTCCATCCCTTTTAAACTCAGTAAACTCGTTTTTGAGAGCCACATAAAGAGTACAACACCTTCATTTAACCCTAACATTCTGTTTGGTGTTTAATTGATCAAAATACAAATCAGACATTGTTTAATTACTCTTACATACAAGTTTCTGTTAACTTAGGCTTTACCATAGGTTGAGATTATGGGGGAGTTAGGAGCTGAAGAAAGGGATCCATATTGTAATAATTCACTTCCTTTTGTTCAGAGAATTAAGTCATTTTCACACTCACACTTGAATCCTGATTTTCATCTAACACTCCACACTGGCTGACATAGCCTGCTTAAATATTGGCTGATCTTTTACATACAAGCTCCCTGGTACAAAGTTCGTCTGATGTGGGATTGCCCCAGTGTGCGAATAGCACAGCTAATATTCCATTGCATCCATTGCTAGCAAGTAGGCATCATGTGCACTCTCTCCTGCCGGCTCTATCGGAACAGCTGCCTCAACTAAACCACACAGAGTATTTCAAGTAGTTTTAACTGTTGAAAATACCCCTATACATAAGTTTCCCCATATTGTCAAAAGTTTATGTGCAGTTGAAAAGGTTACACTTCTCTCCAATCTGTTCACCAAATCTGAAACCAAAGGAAAGCACAAACACAGGCCAGGCTCTGTATATTAATATACAGAGCCTGGCCTGTGTTTGTGCTTTCCTGTGGTTTTAGACACAAGCCAGGCTCTGTATATTAACAAGTTATGTCTCATTTGTTGAAATCATACAGAAGCCAGAGAGTTAAAATGACAATTTATTACTCCACAGGTGTTGTGATAGGTTATTTCTTGGCCCAACAAACAGCAGAGGCTCAAAAAAATTGCTGACCCATGTGCGATTATGCTAAGCTTAATGCTAAGGCTAGTTTGTAGTAATATCTGTACTTTGCCACCTGCATATAGTTTGTGGCAAGGTTTTATGCTTCCATAGCTTTTGTGGTCAGATGGCGAGATAGGAATAAATGAAAGAAACAATCCCATTGTTATTATTATTATTAGTATTATTAAAAATGATGATGGTAGATAGTATTCTCTGCTGTGAGCTACTCATATCAAGCCTGGTGTTCAGTATGGAATTGATTTATTGGTGAGACCACCACATAGACTTTCGGGGGGGTTGTTATTCTTTTCGTCTTTTTTTTTTTTTTTTTACATTGCACCATTCCTTAAGCATTGCCTAATGCCACACTGATGATTCTGGAGACCTCCAAATGAGCACAGGGCCTATATCCCTCTGTGTGCCCATCTAGTATATTCCCATCTCTATTGTGGTAAAACTCATTAGTTTTCCCCACAAGTGTCTCCTTCAGCAAGAATTTAATCTCAGTCTGGGGTGGGTTTGGTCTGTTTCTTCATTCCTTCCTTGTCTGTGAGGAAACTATCAGACCTAGCTAATCATTCTGGAGCTTCTGTGCTCTGACATGGGTTTTTCACTCAGCTCTTTCCTTTTTAGTTTCTCCTATGTCTCCTTTGTTGCCAGCTGTTTCCCAATCACATCTTTCAACCGCTTCTTAATGCCAGCTAAAGCGGTCTCTCTCACCAGCTAATATCGTGTGGTCAGGCGCCTTTATTCCAGAGCAGTTCATGGATTCACTTACTGACGGGTGCCAGTAAAGATAACTGGGGATGGCAGGACGTTGTTGGATGGCACAGGAGGAGCATGCTTTGTGGTCAGTTCAGAGTGAGTTGTCAGCTGGCAGTCGTGAGGAGAGAGAAGAAACACTGTGCCCCAGCTTTGAAGACAGACAGTGAGAGTAAGGAAGGGATTGAGCATTACAGCCCCAGACATCATGACTTCATTAGAAGATTCTTCTGTTTCTGTCTCTTGGATTCTTCAATCATGTCACAAGAGTTTGATCTTATTGGAGAGCTCTCTTTCTCCTTGGTTAAGAAATAAAAACCTAAACAAACAGAATTGTCATTATTTTAAGCTTGAATTTATAAATCATTTAGTGACCTCTTGTGGCTAAAAACTGGACTGAAGAGTCAGTATCTACTTAGTTTCCAAAAAGCTTGAGAAAAAAAGATTTTAATCCGATTTCTTGCAACTTCACTCTGATTTCAGCTTATGAGATGTTGTGTACTAAATGTTGATTGTAATAAGAAATATATTAACTTAACATCAAGCAGATTATAGTTTAATGTTTGCATTTGATTTTTACGCACCTATAGTCATGACACAACTTAAACTATCAGGATGGAAAGAGCAGAAATTAAGCTGGTTTTCATTTTCTCTGTTTGTCAAAGTGGTACTAAGTATCCCCCCTTTGAATTCTCTGTTTCTTGTGTTTACTTTCTAGATAACTTCCTAGCATGTTTGTTTTACTGTTGCTGTGACCAATGTGCAGTATATATTTGATCTCTGATTTACTGTTCCTGTTCAGAGGATAAAAAGAGATTATCTTGACCATAGTTAACTTATTATTTGCAGCTGTTTTGATTAATAACATGTTACAAATTGTATCTGCATCAATATTTCACAAGCTGTTAGACTTTTTCTTTGTGACTGCCAGGAAGACACCGAAAGATGATCAGTATTGCCCTGAATTGTCATTTATTAAATAAATTCAAGGTTAATATAAAAAAGTCTTAAATGGATGCCCAGAGAATTTGGAAAATTACAAAAGACACATGCAAAACCTCTGCAAAGTCAGGAAAACAAGAATTGCATGGGTTTCCTCGACTACTAGAGGGCGCCACCAGTTCAACCTGGCAACACATAATCATTCTGATCAGGACTTTTTTTTTTAAATAAATGGACATGATTTTTCATTTATAATATGAAAATCTCCTAATAAATTCTCACAAATTGTCTTGAAAACTTTCACCTGGCACACATCCAGTTCATTCATTTCACCTCATTTTTAATGAAACAGCCGCTTGAGCAATTTAAATTCGTCCACAGACAAACAATCACTTTCACAAATTGTGAAGTGGACCTCGGTTGTGAGTGGAAAAATATCAACTAAATTTAAGTTGAATGAATGAATTGGTGCACTATAATGATGACTTTAATTTGATTTCAGTTCAGCTTGATTTGATGCTTGTTTGATTAATTTTTCATAAAAAATATGAATAAACATGTTGGTGGAAGTGATAAGGTAGGTGATCTCTTCTTAGCGTCTTACGGCAGGCATGCAAAATAAAGCCCAACAACCAATGCTTTAACGTATTACAGTTACAGTGAATAAGCAATCAGTTAATGTATGTTTAGATTTAGAGAGAGACGCATTCTTTAAACAAAGTTAAAAAATAATTAGCGCTGGGAAAGTATTAAGAAATTACAAATCCATAAAAGACAACCTGCCTATTTTCTCAGTGTAAAGACTCCAAGAAATCTGACAAATATTTTTACAACAAATACATTTTGTTGTTCTAAAGTTCCAGTGTACAACAAATAACCAATATTGCATTTTTAAACATTGTCATTATTGGAGAATTTATTTTTTGCCTTCAATAAAAAGCTCCCTGTTATTGCTGGTGCAGTCTTCATTGGTCCCCATCAGGGAGACATGCAGTGACGTAGCCCCTCTTTGTTTGTTTTTTTGTTTTTTAATGATTCCCTATTGATTTCAAATGCATAATAAAGCCTGCATTGGAAATATGAAATGTCTATCAGTAGTCCATTCCTTTTGAACCAAGAGGGAAGAAGACATCCTCCTAAACCATGTTATTATTGTTGAGCTTGGTCCACTCAAAGATGTCCTGCTCGCACACAATGTCTGAGTTGATGAGAAGGTAACGATCACCCACGCAGAAGTGCTTCTGGCAGGCAGCACACTTGAAGCACTCCAGATGGTAAACCTTGTCCCGCACACGCATCGTCATCTCAAATGCTCGGATCCTCTTTTCACAGGAAGCGCAGAGACCATCCTGGCCGAAAAGCCTGAGTGGATGAGAGCGCATCAACATGTTACTGGGAGGAAAATGGAAAACATTTACTCACTCTTAATGATGTGAAGCTGTAAGAGAGACTGACAGCATCTCAATTAAGGTACTCTGGATCTTTCCCCTGACCATGAGGGATTGAGCTGTTAGAGAGGAAATTAGCCATCACCAGTGCTACACAGACTTTTTCCTGAAGCTGAAAACGTCACAAAACCACCCACGATTTTTAGCAATAATAAATGGATCAGAGCTGAATTTCAGGGAAATGGTACTGAAGTATAGAAAGATTGCACTACCTGCTTCTTGTTCGTTTATTTTACACATAAATTCTACTGATTTACTTTACTTTCTATACTTTTCACCAGGTCACCCACCCCCCCTCATGCAGTGGCACTACAGGCCACCAGGGGGACCCAGCACACAGTTTGAAAACCACTGACCTACACAAACTTCATTTTGCAATAAATAAAGTGGAAATGCATCGTCATTAAAGCAACACATATCTTTGAAGTGGTGATACAGTGCATTCACAAGCCAGGTCCAATCATACAGGTTCTGCCACTGATGAATTGATACTGAATTGATACATATTTGAGAGCGCATTAGATATATATGGAGTACACCAGTGCGTCTGCCCAAGTCTGTATCTCCTCCTCATCACATCTTAGGTAAATGTGTTTACCTGATATGTGATTGTGCACCACACAGCCACATATCATATCAAATTTTAACATCAGTTCTTTAACAAAGACCTGCCTTCTGCTCCTTAATCTATTTCAACTTGTCCACACTTTCCTCAGTAAAAATGTACAGCAGGAAAGAGGTTAGAAATTTCTATACTTGCCCAAAGTGTTTCTCACTGAGCCTTTAAGGTGTGATAAAAGATATTCACACTAGTGCATCTCAAAAACTGCATCTTTTTCTGAGTGTAATATAACTAAAAGGGTGAACATCAACATACTTTATTACATGTAGAATTAAATATCTTCAGTCTATTTTGGTTTAATTTTGATGCTTATGGCTTTAAGCTCCATTCTATAACATTTTAACATGTTGACCAGAATTCATTTAGACAGCCTGCTTGATTAATTCATAATATCACTACATTACACTAACTGAACCAACCTGAGGTAATCTCTTCGACACAGCTTCCTTCCCAGCTTGTAGTACAGCCGACGGCCCACCTCCCCCAACCGACAGCCACACAGATCGCAGCTCAGGCAGTCCTCGTGCCAGTACTGCTCGATGGCCTTCAGGAAGAATCTGTCACCAATGCTCTGCTGACATCCACCGCATGTCAGCAGGGATGGAGGCATCTGGAGTACCTCGTCCACCGGTTCCCTGGAAAAAAAAAAGAAAAAAAAAAGCAATAAGTATTTAGGGCTGCATCAAATTTTTGTTTCCTTCATCAGTTAATCTCCAAAGGTTTTCCTCAGTTGTGTGATTGGTTAGCTAACTGAAGAATCACATACTGGGAGAGAACTATTCTAGCTCTGACACATACTTGTTGGTAACCTGTTGATATTTTGCTATTATTATGTTCTGCATCAATATGCACACTGTGTTGTATCTAATAAGTGCTACACAAACACATTTATATCTTTTCTAATGGTTTCGGTTTTGATCGGTCTCTAACTTTAGCTGTGTGCGCAGATGTGTTTTATTCCCGTCCACCTGAGGGAGCCATTGGATATTAAACCGCTAACTAATAAGAAGGATGCCACACACAATATTGTTTGTTTGTTTTAAATGTGGATTTACGCTAGGACTTTCTTACGCTCCACTTTTTCTGAAGTTTTTTCCTCGCAAGACCTTCATTCTGTTATTATTCACATAAACAGCACTCTGTTCTTAAACTTTGATATTATTTTATCTAACAGCAGGAGACTTCAGACCTTTTGCTTCCAGCTTTCTGCAGCTGTCTCACCGGAGAGTTGTGGCTGTCCCGTGAGTGCTGATGCGCCACGACTTTTACTTGAATCAGAAATTATATTATTTAAAACCCACTCATTGCTACTTACTCGCTGGCCTCCAGCGTCTTCCTCTCTATAGTGGATGACATTCTTTAAAGATGATGTCCAGCCTGGTCCACCAGATTAGATTTTGGAGTCACCGGCCAGCAAGCTCGGTGGGGACCCGCGAGGCGAAGCTGCGTGCGGGCGCTGCACCTGCTCCCCCTCCGACGCACCACCAGCACCACCAGCAGCCCGTGTCAGGCTTTCAAACGTGTTCAGTCGAAGGCAGCTGAGTCCAGATGAAATGGCCGCAAGACGCGAAGTGTTCGCTTTAAGCGGCTAAGCCGTGATGGAGGACACTGTCATCATTTCCTGAGGCAGTGACCCGCGGAGAGACTTCGCGTCTTTTTTTTTTTCCAAGTGCGTCTCCTCACCCCGCAGGCACTTTGCTGTCTGTCCGCGCTTTATTAAAATGCACACGCCTTTTGATGCGATCAGAAGGTCACTTGCGTGGCTCTCCGTGTCCGTGCGTGTCTTTTCACAGGCGCGCGACTCCACATGAAGCCGCGGGCACCGTTATTGTGCAGCGGCAGCAGCATCGTGTTTTAAATACACCCCCCTCCTCCTCCTCCTCCTCGCTCGGCAGGCTGTGCTTTCGTTTCCCTCTTCCTGCTCACGACTGTTTGACAATGGGGGGAAATCGGTCTTAAAGCGACAGCCTAACACGGCCTTGCTCTGTCAGGCGTGGAGTGGGTCGTGACTGAGACTAATGATTATTATGCTTTGCTTCGCCAAAGTGCAGATAAGACGAAAGATAAAGAGTGGCACGCTCTAATTTTTTGGGGATGAGTATTTGTGTTTTCTCTCATAATTATGCCCCATTTGTTGCCGGTTTTAAAAGGTTTTGACGGTCACTTTCTGTAAGGGTTCAGACGATGATTGTTATCACTGCGTTACGTAATGTGAACTTGAATTTTGCGGATTTATTGTATTATATTAGAATTTATTTCACTTCCTAAAATGTAATTTCATATTTTAGAGGTCCTACATAAACAGACAGCTGAAAACATAGTTACCTGGGCCTTTTCAGACAATCAGGGAAGTCCCTTACATTTTATTTTTTATTTTGTTGCATAACTTCTCTGTAGTGATTTTAGATCACTGATTATGCTCAAGAGTATTTTTAGACAGTTTGAGCGATAACTTTGCATCACATATCTTCTCATCATTTTTTAGCTTAATTGGCGTGGCTGTAGTTTAGGAGGTACAGCAGGTGACCTATTAATTGGTTTGATCCCTGTCTGTGTGCCACATTATCCTTGGGCAAGATCCTGAACCTGAAAAGTCAAGAGTCATGTCATGTATGACTTGTATGAATGTGGGTGCCTAAGTAGCAGTCCTTTCACCAGTTAACTGACTAGTAACTACTTTAATGTTAATATTTCCATCTGAAATTTTAACGATTATGTCGAGGGTAAAACCAATGACTGTATGTGTGCTTGCTGATTCTTCACACAAAACTCAGGGTGGCTCGGAGAAATTGGGAAGCTGGAGGAAGATATGATTAAGCTATGCTTAGAAATAATCCAAAAGAAAGAGCTTGTGAAAGCTGCCTCTGTGGGAAATGAATGCATTGATATTTCTACATAGTTGGTGTCCTCACAGCTTTTCCTTTTCAAACCAGAGCTGCCGTGGGCCCTTCTCTTATCTACTGCCAGTGCCTCGGGGCTGCCTGTAGGAGGGAGGGACACTGACAGCAGTCTGACTGGACAGGCAAGATAAAGCACCTAAACTCCAGCACCCAGAATCAGCTCCGCAGCCAAATGTAACAGAAAAAGATCACAGGCAAACTCTAAGATGAAGGCTGAAAGCATCCTTGGGCCACACAGTTCTAGAGCTGAGTAGACTCACTGGATTGATACCAAGCTGAGAAAGCCCAGGAGCAAGGTGAGAATGGCTGTTGTGTGCCAGCTACTCAGAAAGCAGAGCAGCTTGACAGAGATAAAACTCAAAGTACAAATCCTTCAGATGAGAAACAAGTTCAGATTTTGTAAAACACAATAACACAATGAAGGAACCATATCGAGTAGAGTGACTTTAATCTTCACTAAATAAAAATGTCATGCAGTTAAACCCTCTTGCTTATATACAGTGCAGGAAATTGTTATTTCATCCCCTGTAGATTTTGTAAGTTTGCTCACTTGCAAAGAAATGAACAGTACCGGTATGTTTGTGGTAGTTTCATTTTGGCTGCTTGTCATGTGGCACATGAACTACAATCAGTCAGTCAATTACAGATACTCCTGATCTCAACATGGTAGGTATATAAAGTGAAAATGGAAGGAATATAAAATGAGCATTGACCTGGAGCTCCATGCAAGATCTTGCCTCAAGGGGTGAGGATGACCATGATAGAGGTTGTGGATCAGCCAAAAACTACACAGGTGGAGCTTGTTAATGATCTGAAGCAAGTCAAGACCACAGTCAGAACACCGTTGTCAACAGACTACACAATAATGGATTCAAATCTTTCAGCACCCGCAAGAGAAGTCTTCGGGGAAAGAGCTGTGGTCAAATGAAACTAAAATCAAGCTCTTCGGCATCAAGTCAACCTGCCATGTTTGTAGGAAGAGAAGTGAGTATGACCCAAAAGACACCATCCCCACAATCAGGCACAGAGGTGGAAACATACTTTGGGGTTATTTTTCTGCTAAGGGTACAAGGCAACTTCACTGCATTGAGGAGCAAATGTATGGGAGCACATACTATGAAATCTTTGACAAGAACCCCCTTTCCTCAGCCAGAACACTGACGATATGATGCGGATGGCTCTTCCAGCATAACAATGACCCAAAGATATCGCCAAGGGAACAAAGGAGTGGCTAAAGAAGAAGCATATTAACATCTTCGAGTGGTCTAGCTAGTCTCCAGGCCTCAATCCTATAGAAATTCTGTGGAGACAGCTGAATTTTAAAGTTTCTAAGCAGCAGCAAAGAAACTTAAAGTATTTAGAGACTTTATGTAAAGACTGGTGGGCCAAAATCCCTCCTGAGATGTGTGCAAACCTGACGACCAGCTACAAGAAACATCTTACTGCTGTTTGCCAACAAGGATTTCTCCATGAAGTACTAAGTCATGTTTGTCTTTCTTTCTGGATTTTGGTCGACATTCTGTCTCTCTCCATTAAAATAAAGCTACCATAAAAATTACAGACTGATCATTTCTTTGGAAGTGAGCAAACTTACAAATTCAGCGGGAGATACAGTAAGTATTTCACCCATTATAGATATATATGAACAACAACAGCACAATGCAGTTTTCTCTGGGTATTGTAATGAAAGGATTTGCACATTAATTAATATTTCTTTCGGTGTTTTGAAAAGTTACCATCCATATAGCTTAAAATTTAACATTTCAAGTTCACTTGAAGAAACTGTTCTTGCGCTTCCAAGGATGTAAAATAATAAAACAATGAATCAAATGGCTAAAGTTTTATTGACTGAGTGCCAATTTACAGTGGCACAGATCAACAATTTCAGTCTGTGCTTGTATCATTTAGAAATGACACATGTGCAAATGTGCAATATTATGAGTGCAATACTAGGTAGTGTATTACAAACTCTCTGTGCAGTTTTTTCTTTTATACAGCAAATAACATGATTGCTCCACTCCTTACTTTATTTCCATCCTTCTTTTTTAGCTGCTCTGTCTTTATATTGTAAAAGGTGTGACTTGACCAGGAAAGCTCTGCACAAGATTTCCAATGTGCATGGACTGTTGGTCCTGTGTGCAAATGGCAAAATAAAAACCTTGAATCTTGAGAAGTGGTGGTTTGTGATAGTCTTCTTAGTTTCTGGTACTTTAACTTTCTCCTCTCTGTAACAATCAAAGGAGGTTTTGAAGCTCCCGATCATGGATACACGTGTAGTAATAATATTTGAATCCTTCCAGAATACCACGTTGCATTAACACAAAGCACATGAACAAATTCATGACAGATGAGAAACACAAGAGAGAAGACAAAATCAGTACTGACATGACACAAGTCATCCACTACTTCCTGTGGAGTTGACTGAGAGAGCCCAGAGGATGTTCAAACTGGCATGTAGAGATGAAGCTTTCCTGAAAGGCTGGTGCACATTGCGTTCACTTCCTACCCCCCTACATGCACGATGGCACCCTTCTCATGGTTTCCCAGATAGACTGCAAGACTCCAGATGGCTCAGGGTGATAGGAGAAAGTATTCTCATAGACAACCTCGAGGCTGTTGTGACTGGGTGGTAAAACCCATATCTCTGTTTTAACGCTTTTTAAATGCCAGCAGAAAGAAGCTGCACTTTAGTGTAGATCTGACATCCATGTGTCACCCTGCTTCTGTAATAAAACTGAAAGGCGGGGGATTTTCACACTTCATGCTTTGAACTTTATAGCATTTAAAATAAGGGTAATAGTGACCTTTTATGTGAAAAGTGGTTTGCTATTTTCAGCCTTTATTCCTCTCTGGGGTACAGATGGGGAGCAAACGGTTAAGAGTGTAGACAACCTTTAGGGAAGTGCATGTCCAACTTCCTGTTTTGTACTGAGAGCATTATGGAGTTGAAAGTAGAGTGGAATGTCGGGGGGGAAAAACATTGCTGCTAAATAAACAGTAAAATCATACAGAAGCTATAGTCATTCAGCAAATAATAAGAATTTATTACCCAAGAAACAAAATATTGAAAGTGTTTGTAGGCAAATTTCCTGAAGTACAAGACTATGGACATGGTGTTGACTCCAGGATTGTGCAAACTCTGGAACAGCATCAGTAAAAACAACTACTTCCTGTCCAATCTAAAGCGGAATGGTAGCCAGCTCCGGTTTAGCACACCCCTCCTAAACAGCAAAAGGTCTAGAAATGTTTTATTGTCTACCGGACCACCAAGGTCCAAACTGAGCTGTGCTTTTAACCTAAAAAGTCTTGTTGTAAAGGTCAGAGGTCAGATGAGGACCCACCCTAGAATTGTAGTAGAAAACGGCTGGTCAGTCGTTGTTCGATTGAAATATAGCAGGCTGCGGAAATGAGTCACTGAAAGGGAGCTTCATTTACCCTTGGGATCCTCCCATAATCACTATTATCCTAAAAGAAAACACTTTTAGTGGAACATTGCAATCAAAAAGCTGTGCAGACATGTTAACTGCTTCCTGGCAAAACAAGAGAAAGCTGGCAACACATTCTTTTCAATAGGCTCCTGGTAAGCTTGACTGGCAAGCTGGTAAGTAACTTACATGGAAATTGGGCTTAAATGTAAAGTAAAAAAAAATAATCCTGAAGCAGTTTTTTTTTTTTTTTTTTAAATTCTGCTAATCAAGTCCATTTGTTTTTTTAATCCGAGTCTGCAGCCTTTATTCTCATCTAGAAATAAAAACAAAAATGTTTTGAAGTCTAAGTAATTAAATGTATTGTAAACTGGTAAACATATTTCCATATAAGGGAAGAGTGAAACTTCAGCCCATCATCTGTATTTGTTGATCTATACTGACCTGTACTGCCACCTTGTGATAAGTAACTAAAACTATTTTGGATTAAACATGTCAGCACTGTCAGATCATTTTTATTGTTAGAATCTATTTATTTGTGTGCTTGTAGAACTAGATACTATCCTTCTTAAATGGATAAAAGTAAAATGGAAACTTTAATTTTAATTCTTTTTTTTTTAATATAAAAAACGCTTTGTAGGTTTTAGATCTTGGAATCATGACAAAAGAGCTGTAAGAGATCCCATCTATCCATTTTCACCCACTTATTCAACTTAGGGTCACAGAGGGCAGAAGCCTGTCCCAGGTTTGACAGGGTACACCCTGGACAGGTCACCAGACCATCACAATGTGGCTGTAAACAAGCCTTCTGTTGATCAATGCTTTTTATTTACATTTAACCGTTTGTATTGTTTATATTGTCTATTTTGTTACTTAACATTCTGTTTATTTTAACCTTTGTGTACAAAGTTCTTGAAAATATAACAAACATACCATGCCTGTTGTTATAGCTGCCAGCTTTTAAGTTTAAGTACCTAACTCAAGTTATGAACTACTGTTGTGTATACATATAATAGACAACCTAACACATTATTTTTCCAATGTGTTGAGTTGAATCTATGAAAAATACCAGAACAGTACAACAGAACAGTATTTAAAACTTATGTTGAATTTTAAATTTTAAATTTCTGGATCAAATCGTTATCAGTTTGTACAAAGGAGAGCGGTACAACAGTAAGTGTCTACAGTCATCTGTAAAACACAGTGTAGATGACATGGCACTTCAGCCAGTGGAGAAATTCGGAAAGCAGAAAAGTAAAGACAATGCCATCTGGTAAGTGTCTGATTGACAATGGCTTCAGTTTTTAGCAT
>VUQR01002614.1:8007-23140 GCA_015108515.1 Hemichromis elongatus
TTACTCCCATCACCTCCGTCCCCCCTCACCTTCTTCCCCTCTCCTCCCTCCCAGGGTTTGGATAGAGAGGGAACAGCCAGTGCTCTCCAAACACAAGGACAGAAGCTGCCAGCAGGTAGCCATGGCAACAGTTTCTCTCTCACCCGCCACTTCCCCGCTCGGTAAAAGGGAGTGTGGAGAATCGCAGGGCCCCTCTCTCTCCTCTCTGCGCTCTCTCACAGCCCAAATTAGACGGGTCACAGTGTTTTTCTGGCACCCGTTTAAATAATCATAGAGAAGGATGTGCATAGAGGGAGAGGGTGGAAGAAAGAGAGGTGAGGCGGGGGCACGCCAAGAAAGTAGAATGGGGGTGTTAATCAAAAAGAGGCAGATTGCTGCACAACAAATGATTTTTTTTTCCAGACATAAGACTGTGGTGGGTGTAGACAAGGATGCTTGAGATATTTGCAAGCCATGGTATAGAACCTACCTTGCTAATGCAAGTGCACGCGAGAAGGTTGTAATAATTTCAATTGCAGCTTCTTGGTGAGAGGATGTAAATGTCTGGGAGACAAATCAGTTCCTCATTCCGAGCTTTCTGTTTATGTGATTTCAAAAGGTTCATTTCCAGATGCGTCTCTGTAACTTGTAGTTTAGCGTCTGAAACATTAGGACATGAGCAGAAGTACTCATCCAGAACTCTTTAACACTCATTTGATCATGCATCCCCATTGGCAGGTATACTATACTACATTTTTCATGTAACTCATAGAAGCACATGCAGCAAGCTAATATAAAGCTCTCAGCATCCTTCTGAAAGTTTATGTACCTACTAAGGGGTGCTGATATTAAGAACAAGGAATTGTATGATGGAAAAGCCAGAAATGTTTTCTTTTCATGAGCTGCTGCCACGGGTCTGCCCTGGCTTAATAGCGTGCTGGCTTTTGAAAATAATTCAACCCTGCTTATTTTCTACTTGATTTACTCTGTGCAAGCCTCCCCTCATCAGGCTATGGTTTTGATATTAAGCCAAAATAAATCAGTTTCCCTTTTCAGCGATATGTTGAGCTTGCACTAACAGCACAGAGAAGAATTTTTGAATACAGCCACAGGATTACATCATAGTCAAACAATGTCTATTTTTACCTCGGCTAAGGTTTTTCTTACTTCCAGGAATTTCCAAAACAGGAGAAATCTGAAAGCTCGCTGCAAAAATTGAATTAAGCTGCAATCATAAAAAAGGGGGTCAAAACAGGGAATTGGGCATACCCTTTAAAATAAACTCTGGGTTTCAAAGGTGTGTTTTGGGGAATAACACAGTGATGATACATAATAACAACAGCAAGACAATAACCTGAAATTTACAGTGGTCACAGTGGTACTTTGTTTGTTTTACATTACATCATTTCAAAAGTTGCCCAAACAGTGGAAATTTTGCTAGTCTAATGACCTATGGCCTCCTGCTTAATTTGTGTCCACGCTAGCACTAGTAGAAGAGGTCACTGACATGATGTTCAGGTTCAGCCAGGAATCTCTTGCCCATAAAACAAAGTCATGTCTTCTGTGTGTGTGGCTGTGAATGTGGGCACATTCACAAGCTTGCTTGACTTCTCCACATTGATACCAGATGGCCCTTCCCATCATGGCCAATGGAGGAATTCAGCTGGCAAGACCCCTTCTTGTTCATGGTCAGTGTGTGTGTGTGTGTGTGTGTGTCCCTGTGCCCCTCCTTTCCTACCGCACACTGACCTATTTGTATTCTGGGCAGAGCAGATGAGGCTCCAGGCCCACTGCCCTGCTCCCCTCTAGCCCGTCCCCTCGGGAGGGCATCTGTGGGTCTGCGCTGGGCAGATAGGGCAAGCCCATCATGGCAGCACTTTAAAGACCACCTCACTGGTCCGCAGAGAGGCAATGTGTTTGGATTTCAGTGTTGGGGCCTCCGTGCTTGAATGCTGAGAAGTATCTCCTTCCATTTCTTTGTTTGAGACTGTCTCGTTTTCAGACCATAGTTCTAATGACAAAAGAAATTCCACCGCGAAAACTGTGAAAATTCACGGTCAAGTGGTAGCCCGCGCTGACAAGTAATTTTATAGAAATGCACCTTTCACAACCTAGATCTTTTCTGCAATGCATTTGAAAAATAAACCAATAATTGAGAGACAGTGAGCGTTGTTAAGACTCTCCATCTCAAACTGATTAGTCACTCAAAGGGGGCACATCTCCATCCTCTCTGAGATCATGCGTGGTGTGCCCATATGTGTTGTATAAGTGTGTGTTTCTGTTTGTGTGTGTATTTCAATTCAAACTTAGACGGGCTCATTTGAAATCACCCAAGCGTATCTGACAGACCCCTATTTTTAACCCCAACCTCCTCTCCACATCCATTCACACTATAAACATTATTTGTTGATTTGCAGCTACGCACATATATTCAGAAACTCACATAGAAAAAGAACGTGTGTTTACGTGTGTGTGTGCGTATGGGAGTGTCTCTCTGCACACACACACACACACACACACACACACGTGCGTGCACACACATGCACAAAGCCATAAAGGAATGCAGAGCGGTATAATCACAGCATCATCAGCTCTGTCCTCTGAGAGAGCGGGCCAATAATGCCCCTCTAATTGAATAACTTATCCACAGCTATTTCCCAGGGGGCTGAGCTGCAAGGCACTGTCGCCGAGAGAGGGGGCAGATGGTGCTGAACGGAGCAAATCAGCATCCTCCAAGTACTACAGTGTAAGGTGGAGTTAGGCAAATGCACATTGTCACTTGGTGTAGCGTGATCACGCTCAAAGGTGGCAACTTTTTTTGCCCTTTTAATTTTAGATTTCCAGGAAATAAACTGACATCGACTGCTGCACGAAAAACTACTGTATGTGATAATTAACCAAGCTAGAGGCACATAAATTTATTAATGCAGACTGCTATGGCTTTGCTTCGTTTTTATTCCATTGTTGAATCGTACTGTGTATGTGGATGAAAGCAGGGCTCCCTCTTCTTATGGGATACTGAAAAGCTCGCTACATCCCCAAGCCTGGGGGTGAGGATAATTCCCCCTAAGACCTCCCAAATTCTGGCTCCTTGTTCAACCACCCTTGGGCTCTCTACAGGGGGTAACTATACATTCTGTTTCCTTTTCTCCCATCAGACGCCATGCCTCCCTGGGAGAGAACACACACACATGCTGTACATAATACTTTCCAAGTAGCACTGTTGCCTCTATCACTGCCCCCTCTCCCAATGATACTCTGTCACTGTGGGAAGAAAACATATCTTCAGGCTCCCGGGAGTGCATTGTTGTTCATACAGTACTAACCTCATAGTAAGTACAGTATAAACAATGCCACATGTTAACGTCACAGTTGTGCTCAACTGAGATCTCGCATCGTGATGATTTCATTATTTTTTTTCCCCAGCTCACTTGCTGAAACCCTCTCTGGTGAGCTGTACCTCATCAGCACGCATGATATCTACCCAGGTCAATACCTTTATACCCACAAGCATAGTTGAAGTCAATGGAATTTTTATTAGGAAACAATAATGGGGGGTGGGTGACTGGGTGCGAGGTAGAGAAAGAGAAAAAGCGAGGTGTAGGGAGAGGTAGTACATTGATTTACCCTTCATAGTTCGTTGCACTACATTTACCCAGCAGAGTGCTCAAATTAGTGCCCTCCAGCTCTCTCCCAATTAGTTTCCACAGAGACGAGGTGTAAAGCCAGTCACTGGCCTCATTACCTCTCCTCTCCTCCCTTCGTGCTCCCCCCCCGCCCCACTCTGACTAAACCTTCCTCCAACTCTTTCTGTTTCCCCCTGTCTCTCTCTCTCCACTTCAGCATCTCTCATCTCCTCCACTTTTTTTCCCCCAGCTTCAGTCTTTGCTGCCCAGCCTTTATTTGTGTGCGCTCTGTCTGTCTCTCCATTTCAACATTTGTGTGTATTTTCCTCTTGTTCAAAGTGTGGAGCAGACTGTGGCGAGTGTATTCAATCTCTAGGAACATGGTGTGGGGCTGGCTGAGAGACTCAAATACCTGATGAAGAATAGTGGATGTGTCTCTTTTGTCGCCGTGATTCTGTGGAGCTCCCTAGTTCAGCACAGTCAAGGATACTGCATGAATATCCCAGCTAATTCAATATAGAAATCCTTTCAGCCGCTCTTTTATTTTTATTCAGACCTTTACTGAAACATACACTTAAACATATATTAACCATTTGTGGTCAATAAATAAGCATGCAAATGGTTTTATTGAGTTATGTATTTGCCATTTGTGTCTTTACATTCACTTTATTTTCCAGGGCTTTAACAGATTTTTTTTTCTCCTTTTCAAAATAACCACACGATAATTTTTTATACTTTGACGATCTGTCTAAGCAAAGTATTTTCTCATCTGTGATGTCTTTACTCTGTTGGATATTTGTGGGTCTCTTCCGTGGCTGGATTATGCAGAATTGGGCAACTGGGGTCAAAAACCTCCACTGGCCCCAAATTCCTTGGGATTTGTGTCTAATAATTACATAGTGGAAGTGTTAATCGAAAGTGTACTTGGGTGCCAACTTCACTGATCTCCTTTGTTTTGCAGCTCCTTTATATCTAAATCATTGCTACTTTTGTATGCTAGTTTTCTGAGGTAGATAAAAAGCACAAGCTGGGGACTTTCTGTGTTTGCATATTGTTTTCAGGTAATCCAGTGACCTCCTACAGTTCAAAGACATATATGAAGTTAGGTTAACTGGTCATTCTAAAGTGACCTGTCCAGGATGTACCCAGACTCTCATCTATGACGCCAGGAAAGTGTCCTGCCCAACTGTGACCCTCGCAAAGAAGGAAAAGAGGATAGATGGGTGGATGGGTTTCCTTTTGAAACATTTCTTAACTGTGGGATTTGAAATAGCACTACAACATGTGACATTTGACCTCCCATTATGCAGTCTAGTGTGATGGCCTTACATAGAGGCCTCACTTTATCCACAGGTTCAAACCTATTGGTTATTGTAGGGTCGAGGCTGAAAATTGAAAGCAGTTGGACGTTTTTATATGAAAATTTAGACTGCCTTGAAAATAGAATAAATTCTCTTAATAATACAATAGTAGGAGCACTCGCGGTAGATCTTTAGCCTTAGAACAGAAACATTTTTCTTGCAGAAAAGCAAACACCTTTCCTTGTACGATCATACCCCCAGCAATTTCTCCTCACCTCCCTGCCTCCTCCTGTGTAGAAACCCAGGGAGAAACTGGGTGAGGTGTCAAGCTAGCATACTGCCTGCAAACAATAGCCACCCTGTCCACCCCAGACCCAGATGTTCCTTATTGATTCCCCTGTGGATTTGGCTGAATGTAACCGCTCTGTAATTTCTCTCTCTCTCTCTCTCTGTTTCGCTCTCTCTTCCTCTCTGGCTTACACTGTCTGCATATGTGTTACTCTCTGCTAATGTGGTCATGCATGACAGGTCAAAGGTGGAAGTGTTGTTGCTCCTCTTGAGTTTACACTGCAACAACCAGCAGTGCGGGACTTGTAACCCACTCCCTCTCATTCTGTCTCTCCTGCCCGCTATCTGCTCCTCTCCAGCCCCTCTCGGCTGTTTCTGGTTAATAATGCAGCATGCCTCGCTGTCTGATGTTGCATTGGGTTGCTGTGGCACCACAGAGAGGCTGTCTACCTTTCTGGGAGACGCTGCAACTGGTTGCCAAGGAGTTGGTTTCAGGGAGGAGGTGCGCACGAAGAGGGAGTGTAAAGCAAAGGTCTGGCACAGAGACAGAGTAAGAGAAAACGGCAAAAACAAAGAGAGTGAGAGGAAACAGACCAGGAGGGTGAGAAGAGAGTTGGGGGTGTGGGGAAAGCAAACCAAGCAAGGCAAGCAAGTCCAGCCATAGCTCGTATGATTTCACGCTGTACAAATCTTCCTCGTAATGATAAAAACAGACAAAGCAGGTGAAATATTACAGAGAGCAGGTTTAGCATAAGAGACAGCATAACAGCGGTGTAATGTGGGATGTGCAGATTTATTGTGTGTATTATACAGATGATATATTTTGTTTTAAACGACTGAAATAAATGCTCCTTGAATCCCAAAAGGAGGTGTTCAGGTTTACACTTTAACTTTCTTTGTAAATTCCTGTGCTTTCCTGTAAGAAAATAAATACCATAAAGCGATAAGATATGCAGTTTGCGGGTTGCATTGTGGGTGGAACATGTCATTCATGGGCTCCACAGTGATTATTTATGTCATTACATGGCGCAGACATGGCTCCTGAAGGAATTGATGGATTGAGCTGCTTGTCGGTGTTTCAGTTAAAGGTATTTCCCTGCAACCGCCAGGTTTATAGGGATGTGCACGCACATATTCACATACACAGATCCACCATAACTGCTTAAGATGTAAGTAAAAGCTGACTCTCCGCCTTCAAGCCTCAGCACAATATTTTTTGCGGTACTTAATCTGATTCTGTAGCAAGGGTAACGCAGGCAGGGTTGTGTCAGAGATGTCTCTTTTTTACCAGTGAGATGCTCCTACATCAATGAGATTGTCTTTATCTGCCTGCTTGCAGCTTGGGCTCAGATTCTGCCCTCTATATACGGGTGCTGGGTTGTGGGAGGCATGTGGGCGAAGGTGCGTGGCATCCGGCCTAATGCACAGCCTGGAGAGAAATACTAACACTTCATATTCACTGTGACTTCAACACCGCCACAGTTGAGGCTCTCACATTTGGATAGAGATTTTCAGTGAATGAGTCACAGGTTTGAAAGATATTCCATGGGACATGGTCTTCTAATTTAGTTGTGGTGTAAAATGAAAAAGCTGATCGCAGGCATCCATGTTGTGTTGTCAGCCACGTAAATGAATAGTGCGCTTAGTGTCATCTGTCTTGATATAAAAAAACAGTTCATAAAAGTCTTGCCACAAAGCGCTCCTCCTCAGACCTCAGGGTTTGCCTTGTGTTTGACTCAGGATATTCCCCGCTGCATCGCATTCCACTGCTGTTCCGTTATTCTGGACAGGGTCCCTGCCTCTTTCTGCCAAAACCCTCCCATAAACACACATCCAGCCCTGAAGTCCTCACTCTGCAGGGGGCATTCCAGAAGTGTTAGTTTTCCGAGCCGTCCTCCCTTTTTTTTGAAGACGCACGCGTACGTATGCCGACACACTGTACTGGTACCTTGCCCTAAATATAGGACAGGAAAGACTCACTAATGCTTTAAGACTCCAACCAAACATACAACAGGACTCATTAACTAACTGCAGCTGAGTCCATTTTACACATTTCAGCTGTATCATTCCAGTAGCAGCTAATGCTAGCTAGTGACCCACATGGGAATCACAGAAGTGACACTTGCTTTCTTGAGTGGAGTTGCATTATTATTATGCCAGTTTTGGGGTTTTTTTTAGCACACTGAGGTCTGACAAAAACAAAAACTGGAAAGTTAAATGGACACCAGCCTCTTTTAAGGCACGAAAAATCAGAAACATATGCTGCGTCTCTTCAGATTGGAAAAACCCTTCCAAACGCCATGATAACCGAAAGTCTCCTTATTATTTTTCGTAATCCGGTTACAATAATACCTCCCGAACTAAAGAGTGCAGCCATCCCACATTCTGGACGCATCCTTTTTTTTTTCTTTCTTTTTGTTTTAAATAAAGGGATGTGGTTCTTAAGCAACTAGTGCGGATGTTTACATGTTGAAATACCCATTTGACTTGCTGTGCAAGGAAGGCCAGCTACAATAGAAAAGTCAGTGGACTGCAGCAAAATATTTCCCTTAACATAGCCACACAATATCTGGGCTTTTTCAAGGCTTTCAGGAAAGTCAGTTAAAATAGGAAAGGCTTCGAGTTAGGTCTGTCGCCTTGGAGACATACAAACATACATATACACAGTTTACACTATCTTATTTGATTTTGAGCCCCTGATTTTTTGTTTGTCATTTTGTTATTCGTATATGGCATCCCCTTTTCTTTCCTAATCACTTTTCCTTGACCTCAAGCAAATGAGGCAAGATGTGAAGGAAAATTTATACAACAGCAGTGGTAGTCAGACGATGTGACCACACCCGGACGCAACTACTGAATACTGATGCATTCGAAACACGTCTGCTGTTGTACTGGAGATGATCTACAAAACGTGCATCATAGATACTTCTCCCTTCTTTGGTCTTCGTGTTTTGTTCCATGCAGACTATAAAACCTGTTAAAAGTGTCACTTTGTTACAGAGGTTGGATTTTTAAAAGGAATATACGCTGGTGAAACAAAATGGTTGTAATGAAAATAATTGCCTACCCTCCTGTATGACTCATATTTTCTCTTCCTGCTAAAGAGGTGATCCCATTTAACCCTTGATTTCATTTAGGCTTTTAGCATCTGAGATTGTAAAGTAAAAATACTTCATGAGAAGACAGCTGATTCTCAGCTCTGATGATGTCACTCTCACTTGATCATTTTAATATAGCTTGAATCCGTTTGGCTTCTACACAAATTATAAAATACCATACAGTGATGTGAAAACAGAAAGCACACATCATGATTCAGTAGCTTGTAGAACCACTTAGCAGCAATAGGTCAAAATAATCATTTTCTGTATGACTGTATCAGTCTCTCACACTGCCTCTTTACAGCGTTGCTTCAGTTCATTGCCTTTTGCGACCATTTGTTTATGTAAAGCTCTCCTAAAGTCTAGATTTAATGGTGCACTTGAGACTATCCTGCTGGATGACCCACCTTTGGGCAGATGTCCTCACATTTAACTGCAAAGTGCTCAGGGTCTGCTTGACCACTGGTATGAGGCGTTTGTGCTGATATGCTGAGTTTGGTTATCATTAAATGTGGTGCTGTGTGTTACAGCTAAAGATCTACACTTTGGTCTCATCTGACCAAATAATAGTGGGGGTGTTTGTTTCTAATTTTTTGTGGATTTTTTAGACTCAGTTTTATAAACCGGAGCCATGCTGCTATGTTCTTTTTAGAGAGAAGAAGCTTTCTCCTGGTAAACCTTCCAAACAAGCTACATTTGTTCTGTCTATTTCTAATTGCATGGTTGAGAACTTTAACATTTAACGTGCTAACTGAAACCTGTAGCGGTGGAGATGTAGCTCTTGGGTTGTAGCTTTTTCTCCCAGCATTGTAGACTCTGACTTTGGGATGACTTTGCTGAGTGGTCCACTCCTGGGAAGATGATGGTATTGTTTCAACACACACCTGAATGCTCCACACCAACAAACAGGGAAAAGTTCGGCTTTTAAAGCATTTAGGCTGCTTTTGGGTGAGCAGTCATATTGTAGGATTATTCAATATATCTTCAGAGGATAAGAAAAACCCCACTGAAACTGTCTCTGTAGCATTAGGAAACCACATTAATACTTCAGGTCATTTCTTTCAGTTACACACGTTTCTAATCTAAAGATGCCTTGTGTGGTTTTATATTTATAAAGAGAATTTCAGCACAGTGTTTGTTATTGGTCTGTGATTATCACATGTGATGAAATGTTGAGCTCGCTGTCAAAAATTAAGATGTTCAAAAAAAGAAAGTCTGTGTGTTCCATTAATTTTTGCAAAGATCCAATATATCAACATGCTTCTTTAATTCATATTTTGGTCCCACAAATTGTTGGATGATTTGAACGATTCCAACATCAGATTTACTGACAGCTGGTGTTTCATCTGTCACTCGACTTCATAAATGAAGCCTCTGTGCAGCTACAATGTGCAGAACTTCGACCGAGAACACTTGTAAAATAGCTTTTGGTTTTCTTTTCATCAAAAGATGGAGATGTTTTGAGTATTTCTTGTTTCTGTCTCATTTTTCTTTGGCACTTTTACACAGTCAGCTATCATTCCCCATGAGGTAATTGGATATATTCCAGCATTTGCTGCTTGGCTTTATCAATAGCACACATTTAAAATACTTGGTGTCTTTTATCAGTTGACACAGTAAGAATTAATTACTCGTTGTCTATTTCCATTTATAGTCTCTTCTGAACTCAAGGCTGATTTGATTTTTACTAATGACAAGAAGCATTTTTTTTCAAAGTTTTATAAAGAAGTTAAGAGTAAAAAGTTTTACCTCATACGTCGTCTTAGCACTTTTCCCCTCAAATTTGTACCAGTACATACACTATGGTGGCTAGTGTGTGTTCACACCAACTCTTGAGGTGTTCCCATGTGAACTCTGCACATCAATTATTCAGTTCGATCACCTAGCCTACTTACTGTCTCCATCTTACCATTTCTCCATGTTGTAGAAGGACCTGCTTTGCTTGTATAGCCAGTCGGGGGGGTAGGGGGAAAGGGGGGCAGCCCTGTAGATAGCCTGACTGGAGCCAGAAGAGGCCTGGAACAGGAGTGTTCATTAAACTCGCCCCAAGAGCACAGGCAGAGGAGAGGATAACAAGACCCTAGGGTGGCTGGTGTGGGCCCTCACTCCTCAAAACCCATAAATGTATTCCCCTTCATCCAGACAAATCCAAAGTCTACTGTGTCAGCAAAAATATATACACACATCCACCTTTGCTGGACGACTGATTCCTTGTATTTTATTTTGGGTTTTTTTCTTTCTTTCTTTCTTTTTTTTTTGTTTTTTTTACAATTTGGAATATTTAATATAGAAAAAGTCGTTATTTAAATGTGGTTACTTCTACATAACATGTTAATCAGCAAGTGAGTGATGAGAGATAAAAACACTTGTTACTGTTTGTCAGACTTTTGCATGGCAGCCCAAGAAGTGATCAGGTCTGCTTTAAAAACCGTTTCTATATTAATCAAAAAGATTGATTTTTGTTTCTATTTCTATGTGATGTGATGGCAACCTCTCCAGGGTATGTAGGCCTTTTGCTCCATGTCAGCTTGGATGGGCTCCAGCCCCACTGTCTCTTAAATGGATGGATGGATGGATGGAAGGGAAAATAAAATAAAATATTTTCTGTTGCTTATAGTTTGATTAGAAGGTATCAGAGACTTCAAGTTTGAATGATAAGTGCATAACTGATGGCTACCAGCCGAAGTCAACAGCAGTATAACTGAGAAACCCATTGGCCAGTCGACTCACTATGTGCTTCTGGGCCCAGTTGCTAATTTTATGTGCTTCAGGTGCAGCCAACAGATATCTGGGCCAAGCCTTCCTGTTCTGTCCCCTGGCCAATCTTTAAAATTTAAACAAATCTAATAAAAGTGAAATCATCGTGAGACCATAGCCAGTGGTTCAAGGTTGGATGCTGTCAAAAGCAATTCGTCTATTGACAGTCAGCATGCATGCAACCAAAGTCTGCTGAGAAGTGACAGAAACCAGAAAACCTTTCATACTAGTAATTGTTTTCCCTTTGCTGCAGACGATGAATGTTCATATGTACAGATTTGTTAATGGAGATTAAGAGCAAGAGTGCCAAATCACTTCTTGGTAAGCACCAGTTGCCAAGCAACCAACAAATACTTCAGAAAGTTACTGGTCCTGTGAAAACTGAAGAGCTGGTTGGTGAAAGTGGCTACCTTTGGAAGAGCCACGCTTTTTGTTTCTCCCCGTTTTCCATCTTTATGCTGACCTATGCTAAATGATGCTTGTAGGCTCTAGCTGTATATTTATGTACTGGTGACAAAGTAATTTGTTTATTCTGGTTATATACGTGTTTATATTGCTTACAGCGAGCATATTTTTCTTTGTAAATAAGTTTTATTTTATTTTCAAATAAAAAAAAAGTTTTTTTGTCAACACACTTGGTCCTGGTCATTTTACCTGACCATTAACACCATGTAGAAACACTACAGTATGATGGGTAAAATGTGATAAATGAACTGAGACTGACACTAATGGTGTGATACAACATGCCCCCAGAATAGACCCAGTTTTCCCCATTCTATTTTGCTTCTTTTTTTCTTTTTTTTTCAAAATAAGGAAACCAAATTGATCCAATAAGGAAAAATAGCAAAATATGTTTTTCAACCCAGTTGTTGACTGCTGGCAACTGATTAACTCTCACCTTTGTGAATACTGGCCAGAGGTGGAGAGAAGCATTTAAAAGCGCAGCACACTGAATTGCTCCTGAGGTAGCCTGCTCTGACTGACATTATGTGTCTCTGGAGTCTAACTGCACAGAGCTGTTGTTCTCCCTTGTTTGCCTGCCTGGCCTGTTGGACCCCATACCACGGCTTTCCAGAAAGACCCCCAAGCAATCTTGCATTCAGACAGGCTGAGCAGCAAGCTGAAATTAAAGCTGTTTCGCTGTGGTTAGTTAAATAGTTGGACAGTGAGAGCATTGGGTGGCCCTGAGTCAAGGCTGAGGCTGTCTGGGCTAGTGAGTGGAAATATCAAAAAAGGATAAAGCACTGGGGAAGGGAGAAGGGAACATCCAAACTAAGTGAGTAGAGGAAACTATTAAAGTGACCTGTTTAAAGGGATCCTGGGATTTTAGAGTCGGAAAGCTATGAAGTACATTTGGATGTGTTCTGTAACACTGAAAATCTATTACATTTACTGTCACTGTTCAGTGCCTGCCGTTGTTGCCGCACAGTGGTAAGGAATGCATTACATAAGATGATAAGATACTCACTCAGTAAGGCAAACACAAAGAATGTTCAATGGTCATCTAAAAGTGAACAGAGAAGAAAGACTGAAAGCAGGAAATATACTCCCCGTCCCATTTTCTACAGTGTGAATATGAAACCAGAATTCGTCAGCCAAAACATGTAATTGAAGTTTAATTGTATTTTTTTCCAGTAACTGTGATTAGTTGGTCATAACACAACTTAAAAGTGCTGACCATGTTGTAGTCTGTGTTAGATGGCTTACGGCTGGACCCTGGCAACAGAGTTGGAGGTGTTTGTTGAATTATGTAACCGTTCAGTGTAAATCTAGGCTAAGGAGCAAGGGGCGGATCCACAAGGTTTTTCTACCCCCCATGAACTTCTGGGTTTGACCACAAGTCCAGCCCACATTCTTGAGCCTCGGCTTGCTGCTTTTTGTGAAACATGAAAAAAAAAAAGGAAGAAAAAAATAAAGGATCAAACCAGTTTGACCTTGTCAGCAATGAGTTTCCTGACAGATGATTTTGTCCTCGGGCTCCAGATCTGTCGTCCAGAACACATGCTCAAAGTATCGTGTGTGATCATAATCACAATACTGCTTTGGCCTTTATTTTCTATTTTTACGTGTGTTGGATGACGTACAAAAGAAACATTTTTCCAAATGTTTCCAGGCTACGGTGAATCGGCCATATATAATGACGGGAATGGAAGAGAGAAAATTCCTCAGCCAAGTTCCTTTAAATCCACAGGGATTCACACAGCGTATGGATCAGTCCTCCAAGAGTAGCAGGAGCCAAGACATCTGTGTGACTAGTAGAGACTGATCCCTTCCTACTAGAACACTGGGAATAGGAAAACCAGGGTTATCTGGTCACATTGCATATCATGGGTGTATTATTTGTGCGCAATTCCCTCACTGCCATCCAAGTGCTCTGTGTCAAATTCACAATGCACTATGAATAATGTAACCCAATTAGCATGTACCGATACATGCCCACACTGTATTTGGGAGATGGAACTTATTGTGGACTAGCATTTACAGTCATATCTGGAACTATGCAGGAATAGAAGCACATAGTGACAGTGGATCTTTTTGCCTACACTAATCTACTCTGTGTGGAGTTTCTCATTATCCACTCTCCACTGTGTTCCTGTTCAGTGGGGTCTCTGTGCCCAGTCAAGAGTGCCACTCGCCTGAGGGTAAAAGGATGATGATGGGGATGACAAGAGGAGCGGGGTTTTACTGTTTCTCTGTATTATGTTTTACACATGCAATAATGTTGTAAGAGAAGAAGATAATTTCATCATGATCCACCGCGCTTGTGGGGTGAGCAAATCAAAGATTTTTGCAGTGCTGGACAGCTATCTGGAGACGCATTATATTCACTGTAAAACTGTGACATCCAGCAGCACTGTGTTACTCTAGTGTGGCTCTTAGTTCAGAGTCGCACTAGAAATTGTCTGTACGCACGGAGGTTTATTTGATATTTTCGCATATCAAGTATGTTTTGAAGAGCAGGTATGAAGGAGGAGCTGTCTAAAGAGGTGGACCATATGCTTCATCCGAGCTGTTATACAGGATTGAAGTCAGGTGTGATCCCTTTTACATTTACCTGCATTAGAACCCATGGCTATCTAAATTGAAAATTTACCAGCCAAGTGTTTGCTCCCAATTGATTCCTAATATATTAAGTTTCAATAAACAGTAGGACATCTCATACCTTTCCTGTTTAGAGATTAAAAAAAAAAACTGCATCAGTTGGTGCCAGCCTTCCTGCCACCTGTTAAATCTACAACACACTGCACTACAAGTGGAGTAGAGTAAATATTTAGTATCTTCAGTTTAGGAATAAAGTGCATGTATGCATGACCAGCCTGTTTGTCCACCCAGGAGCACACAGGAATGAAAGCTTGTGTCCTTACATGTGTGACCTCCTGTGTCCTAGAATGTTGCCTCCACCCAACCACACCCCCCTGTACTCTCTCTCTCACACACACACACGCACGCATGCACACACACACACGTATTCCAACCTAGACAGGCCAGGTTGCCAGAGCTACACAAACTCCCACCCATTAGCGGCAGGATTCCAGGATAACCATGGCAACCAGTCTCTCACCCCCGAGGAGACGAGCAGTAGAACTGAAAGGCTCCATTCAATTTCCACATCCCAGTACAGCACACACAAAAGGACACACATGCACTCTTTTTCACACACCAACACACACTCACCGACAGGCACACTCACACACATTCGCGCAGACACACAGACATGGACACATCCAACGCAACCCACTTGCTCTAACAGCCTCGCAGTCACTCCAGCCTTCCCTGCCTGCCTCCACTGGGGTGAGTGGGAGCTTGTTAGAGAGACCGCACACTACATCCTCTCACCCACGGTCCTCAACTGCACATACACAGCGCACGAGTGAAACATTAATTACACCTCACTCATGGTGATTAGACACACTGTTAGAGGAAGATGACAGACTTTATTGTATGCACAATGATGATCTTTCTCTACCCCGGAGGCTTAAAACATCTTATCAAGAACTGTACTAGGTTATATCATCTGAGTGCATCCGGCATGTGCGTTCCTGCCCCCACCCCTACCCCCCCCCCCCCCTCCGCTTTGTCCCCC
>VUQR01002614.1:30909-49939 GCA_015108515.1 Hemichromis elongatus
AAATGTTAAACCCAAAAAAAAAAAAAAAAAAAAAAAAAAAAAAAAAAGACTTTTTCTTTTTTCTTCTCGGAGAGAACCATGTGATGTACATTCAGATCACTCTTCCACCTTGGTCTGTTGTTCGGCGCCTGGGGAGTGTGAACTCTGCCTCAGTGTCTGATCTTTGTGCTAAAAGAAGGCGACACCGCGGTCAGTCACACAGGAAACTGAAAAGGCAGACAACCACACATCCTGCCTGAGCTTTGGAAGAAACACTTCCTCCTTAAAAGCAGCAAGTGCAAGTACTAAAGCTCTCTCACGTGAAGGCAGTGAGGCGATGCCAGGAGATAAACATGATACTATATACGTATCTGCAGAAGTTTAAAGCCTAATATGGCAGATGTGCGCTCAGATGTCTCTGTGGTGGGTGGGGTGGATCGGGGTGGGGTGGGGGAGCCACACATTTTCACCGTGATCTTTGGAGAGAAATTACATTCACAAAAATTTCAAGTGAATTAAAACAAAAGTAACGAAGCAACATCAATAGCCTGAGGCTGCGCTTCCATCGCAGACACGAGTTTGAAGATATCAAAAACAACGCGATCTTCACCCCAAGATCAAAGACACCGGTAATGGCTATAAGTTGACCCTGAGGTCCAAAAGATTATTTGCCAATAGGCACCTTCTGTTCACTACTTTTGTAGTGTTGCTGAGAATGAAGGTAGTGCTCAAAAAAGAAAGAAAAAAATTGCAGGAGCAAATCCGTTTCTCACTCTCCTGTGATAAGCAAAAAGATCTCAGAAATGAAGGATGGTGTGCATCTTGATCTCACCTTCAAACTGGCAGTGAAATGGATGAGACGAACAGTGGCTCCAATGCACTATGGGAACAGTCTGTTTGCTAATACAGATGAAACTCTCCTCCCTCTTTGCTATTATCTGCTGACAAATATCACATAGATATTTCCCTACACAGTCTGCATGTCTCCACTTCAGACAAAACGCATTTAGAGAAAAAAAAAAAATAGTGTACAGCTCTTGTACAGCATTACAACAATGAGGTGGAGCTCAGCAGCTTTTTACAAAACTGTCTTCATTTGTTCATTTCTGTATCTGCCTGTGTGTCTGGCCCACAGCAGCCAGCGCCCTGGTTGCCATCAGGGCTTTTTGGCTGCTGTTTTGGCTTTCCCGTTGGGCCCCGTTTTGATCTGGGTCATCTCTACATCTGTCAAGGCGTCAGGAGGAAGGCACGAGCGCATGCGTTCAATGGTTCTCTGGTAAGCTGCCCTCTCCTGCTCTAGAGAGCGAATCACGTGCTTCATTTTGCTCTCCCGAGAAAGGAAGTTCTCCATGCTTGTCTCCAGAGTCTGAATCTTTTGCCGCGCAGCCTGGAGGACACAAACATTGCATGTTAGAGTATACAGAGTAACATTTAAAACAGGAGGTGAAAATAATACAGGCGTTACAAATTCTCAGAACTGAACAAAAAAACGAAAAAAAAGAAGAATTTGTAACTTGCACTCAGACGATGGCACATGAGCTCTTTAAAAGTGCAAATCAAATATGATTTTATTTCTTACAGAATCACAAGCACTTGTTAAATGTTGCACAAGCAGATTTCCAACACCATAGGTGTGACTCAGATTAGACAGTAAACAAATATTTCTTTAACGTGTATTTACATGAAGACCATCAGGTGTGACTTTACTGGTTCTACTTTTAATATTAGTGAAGTGATATCTGTAAAGCATGCAGCACTTAGTCCCTTTGTCTTACAAACATTGGTACTGTGTTTTTAACTTGTGTTTTAGTGCCATCTATAGGTAGTTTTAGGTATTACTACTGGCTTCAAAATTGTCTCCACACAGTGACACTGGGTTAAAATGTTTACCTCAACTGTATCATAGTCATGCAAAAATTAAGTAACACATGGCAGGGGAGTGGGTGGGGCTAACCCTAACCCTCTCATAGAAGTTTGAACCTTCTCTTCCTTACCTGAAGTTTTTCCAGCAGCTCCATGTTTTGTTTCTTCAACTGCGCATTTGTCTTCTCTAGCTTGTCAAGCCGCTCAGAGTCATCAGGCAGTGGTCCAGTTTCTAACATCTCGTCCTGCAGAACGTGGTACTCCACTTCGTATGCTTGCAGCTGCTTTGAGATGTCCATCTCCATTACCTTGCCATCAAACAGACAGATGCTACTAAACGACAGCTCGTCAATCGTACAATCCTCTGGTACCATAACATTAAGGTCAATGGAAATGCACCTGCATGGAGAGTTCATCAACAAATAGCCACAAAAAAGACCACAGCTTCAAATCATGTAGGCACCTTTCTGAGGTAAAAGCATATTCTGAAGGACAAAGTAGCTGAAGCCTCACTCACACAGGCCAAGACCCCCTGGAAGCCACCAGTCGCTAGGGAACAAAGCATATTCTTCGACACCAACAATGAATTTTAGTCATTCAGTAGTTTGATGGATGTTGCAAGGATTTAAGGTTGCCAGGAGGCCAACAAAGGGTCTCTGGACCTGTGTGTGACTGGGACTTAATTCTGAGTCATACTAAAATTACAAATATGGTGGCTTATCAAATGACCAAAGTGCATCATTTACACCGTTTTGAATATTATGTTTGTAAAACTACAGTACAAGTCTCTGTCCTGTGTCTTTAGGAAATTGTTAAGCTATTTCTAACAATTTAAGAATACTGTCAGATTGTCTGGAAATTACAACTTCATAAGAACAGGGAGACCTGGTGGGTGCAAGCGTTTTGATCGTTTCAGTTGATTTTCTGATTTTGTAAACGTATAAACTCATTAAAAAAACAAAAACACATTTAATAAAGGCAGAGACTTTAGAGCAGTTTAAAAGAGAAAGATTTCAGCTTTCACTGGTATCAAATTTGGACCAGGATGCACTTTCAAGTGTTACCGTGTGTTTAATAATCTGGCACTGTAAAAAAAAAAAAGGCTTTTTGTGTACCTTAGCAATGGTCTGCTCCATCTGTGTGTGACTGAGGGCGGGGAGTGTCGTTTTCAGATAGTCCACAATGCTCTCAAAGCTGTCACACTCAACTATCTCCCCCTCATGGCTGCCCAGCAGACAGAGGGCCACTTTAAAAATCACCTCGGTCCCCTCGACAAACACAAAATCTGAAAAACAGGCAAGGTGTGTTTTTTCTCAAGCTGTAGGGATTAGCAGACAATTGAATCATCATATCCAATTTTGCGTGTGAGCAAACAAACTATTAATCTAAAAAAACAAAGAAAAAAAAATGTATATACCAAAGATGCGGGACACAAAGCCGAGGGGGAATTGCGAGGCGAAGAGTGTGAGGAACCACGGTGCGGCGTAGAGACTCGGGCAGATCTCGTGCTCCTCAAAGTGGTTGTACAACTCACGGTGATAGTCGTGCAACAGCCTGGAGAGCTGGTACATCTGAATCTGCGCACACACACACACACACACACACACACACAGATAATCAGGTCAAAACATGCTGCGTCAAACTGGTATGTCAGGACTTGTTAACAGAATGTCACAGAGCAATCCAGGAATCACCAGCTGGCAAGCTAACCTTTATCCAAACACAGAGCCCTTTAAGTATTACCAGTATTATTTTATAGACTTGCTCAGACATGCGTCACAGCCAGACATTTGATGATCTGTGTTCTTTAACAACACGTTAGTCAAAAGCACAGCCAATAGAAAAAGGAAGCAGAAGTTAGCTCAGGCTAAAATTAGACAGTTATCAAGTTTTACAATTTCCTGACAGTTAAAACAAAAGCAAGTAATACCTTTAGCTCCCCCAAACTGAGCCACTGTGCAGAGAAAACAGCCGAAACTCCTCCTGACTTTAAAAACTTTGGATTGAAAGTGTAAACCCTGCAGGGAAGAGAGACCTGGCTCAGCAGTTACCTGAAGCGGATTAAATATTACCACGCCTGCTGATGCTTTAACTGCAGCAAGGTCAGATGATGTTTAACTGATACAGAGCAGGAGTGGTTTGACTAAGAGGTGGAGACACTTAACTGCTGTTTGCTCTTGGTAACTAAAAAACCCACACAAGGTTTCGTGCAGCAGTCAGTGACAGCTAAAAAGTGAATGTTTACAGCATTATATAGCATTATAGCAGTTATACAGTAACAAGCATTTGTTATTGCGTAACTGTTTCGAATAGATTGGAATTTGTTTAAACTGAACGCCACCTTTGGCACTGGACATTTGCATGTGTTATTGTGCGCAGCACTGTCTTTACTGCTAGCGGTGGCACATTTGCAAATTTTGCATTAAAAAATGATCACACACACTGGACGTCGTGACAGAAAAATTTGTTCGTTCCACCCACTGACCTGCAGAGAGACCATGTCGGGTCTGTACTGCCGCCTTATGCCAAGGTCATACATGAGGAACTTCAACATGTCAAAGGCCTGCTCTTCACTCATGTGGAGGAGCAGCACTCCAGCCACAAAGCTGATACCCTGGCAGTAGCCAACCTGTGCAGCACAAGAATTAAACAAAACAACAAAAAAAAAAAGGAGGAGGAGGGGTTATTGCAAATTTCACAATCATTGCAGTACAGGCCTTAACGTGAGCCACTGTAGGGATTACAGTATGTACCTCTGTATCCAGCAGAGAGTAAGCTTTCAGGAGGTTGTAAAGGGAGAGCTGCCCAGCTCCAAGCTGGGCTGAGAAGTACTGGTGAGTGGGGAAGGTCCGGCCTAATCAGAGAGACAGATATGAGTGTAAATGTGAAAAAAATAACCAGGAAGTTTTAGTTTTCTGGTTAACTAATTAAACTATCAGTTCTTACAAGAGCTCCTGAAACAGTAGCCTTTGCTTAAAGGACCTGCTGAGGCTGTCTTCAGATTTCCGGCCTTCCTCAACATATATGATCATAAACAGATAGAGCGCGTGTCATGTGAAAAAGAACGTTTCTTTGTGCATTCCTGTGAAAAACTAAGCATAAACCTACTGTTTCTATTGAAATTAAGAGGTTCAGTAGCAGCCAGAAAATGCTAATTATATACACAGTAATTAATATATATATATATCAGATGTTTTGGCATTTTGCTGGTCTGGAGCTTTAAGAAGTGTGTTAACACAATACCACAATCTTCCCAGGAGTGGACGTCCCAGAAAATTCATCGCAAGGCCAGACTATATAATGCTCAGAGAAGCTGTAAAACACCCCAAAGCTACATCTCAAATCTTACAGGCCTCAGTTAGCATGTTAAATGTTCAAGTTCATTACAATCAGAAAAAGAATGGAGTATTACAGCGTGTCTGGAAAGGTTTCCAGGACAAAGCCTCTTTTCTTCTCAAAAAATGAACTCAGCAGCACAGTATAGGTTTGCAAAACTGCATCTAGACAATCTACAAGACTTCTGCAGCAATGTCCTTTGGCCATAGTGCACGGCACCACATTTGGCGAAAGCTAAACACAGCATATCGGCACAATATGATGATTTGGGATTGTTTTTTTTAGCCACAGGACCTGGGCACCCTGCAGCCAAACATAAAGTGTTCTACAGTCAAATGTGGGGTCAAAACTGAGCCATGCAACAGGGCGATGATCACAAGCACACAGTCAAATCTGGACCCTACACAAACCGTTCATAAACAAATGCCTGAAAAGCCAAAGTAGGCCAAAATTCCTCCACAATAATGTGAAAGACTGAAAAACTCATACATGTTAGAGGAGATTCTACAAACTGAATCATGGGGTTTACTTTCTTTTTCACATGACTGTAACACAGACACAGAAACATTTCTCCATGCGTAGATTGTATCTGTATCTTTGATGAAATTCATGGGTTTTTGTGGTCCTGTGCACACCTAAATCGACCAGAATGGCATGCTGCTGTGAGGTGAGCTGCTTGAGCAGGTCATGGTAGAGGGTATCCAGGGCTAGCTGACGTGGTGGGAGTCTGTGACGCAGCCGGTGCTGATGGGAAAGGAGCATCCAGACTTCCCCGCGTCTGCTCTTTGGAACTCCTGCGCACAAAGAACCACAACAGAAACAAAAAAAACAATGTTAACTTGCGATTTTTGTCCTGTGGGGTGTTTCAGATTTATTTATAGCACTGTTTACATGCCATCGGTGATACAATTTCTTTTTTTAGTGCCTCTTACCTTGGCAGAGGGCATGATACATTTCTTCCTTGTCTTGCAGGACCGTTGTTCTGCCTGGGGCTGTCAGTTTTCTCTCCCACAAAGCCTGTGAATCTTTGGAGCACTCGCTCACTTCCTGGTAGTTAAGCTTCATCTTGCGGATGTGCAGCTCATCTCGGCTCGCTGCAACAGAATTTACATGAATAGGTATATTAACATCAGTGTAAAAACAGAGACTCATATTTATTACAATTAAGTCCATTAAGACTGTTTTCTGTTTTTACACCAGAAAAAAAAAAAACTAGACTAAAGGCCAACAACTTCAAAGTAAGCTCCTATAATTTTGCATTTATAAAAAAGAATGATGGTGATTAAATGATTTCACGTTACACAGGGCATCAACCTTTAATCACTAGGTATCATGGAAACTCTTTCCACATAAACGCAAGCGACAATAGGCATGGAGAAACTTAACGGAGAGTACAAAAGAGAACAGAAATCCTAAAGTATGATCACCATGCACGCAAAAAAAAAAAAAAAAGCTGAATCAAATGGGACAATAACCAGCCACCAGACACATGCAAAAACATCTGCTTTTATCCCACATTCTCCTTTTATGTTGCTTACCTTCTATTAAATAGTTATTCACAGTTAGGTCGTCAGACCAGCATTGATGTCATAGTAACAAACAAAGGGAAAGAGAGGTGTTGGTTTTCAGAATATAAAAGCTACAGATAGTACTTTTACTGTCCGTCACTGGAAGCGATACATTCATTGTTTTTTTTAGGGGGGGGTTTGTCCATGCTTTGATATAGGCATTTACAAAAAATAGTGTCATCTTAGGTCTTTTCTTTAGCATTTTAAAGGGTAACTTCAATAAAGATTAACTTTTTAGAACAAGGTAGCTTTTCCCAATTGCCAAAAATAACATGCTAAAAAAAAACCTTTGAACCCTTGAAATAACCCATTGGATGTCATTTTTTTAGCCATTTATTTCCTTGAACTCAGCCGCACAGTTTAGGGTTGCAAAGCTGCATCTGGACAATCCACAGTAGCACTACTGGTGCTATTGTTTCAGCCTTTTTATAAAGGAAAATTGCAAGAGTTCACTGTAAGCTACGCGACTGCTTCTCCATAAGCCTGCGTATCTGAAAGTGTGGCAAAACCAAAACTAAATGTAGCTTTGCTGAAGCGTCCCAAAACCAATGCGGCAATACCAGACTTCTCAAAATAACAAAAATGAAAGAGCTTAACGAGTTGCTAACCTCAGCTCCTTTATCTCTGTCCATGATCATAAAGCTTCAGTTAGGAATGACATGACTTTAAAGATTGGAGTACGGGGTGAGGGTTGAGTGTAAAACTTTGATGACAGGTGAAGTAAAGACACAGGAGTTTAAATTATTACTGTAATAAATATCTTCCTAGCTTAATATAGCTTACTGATATCCAAGCTTTCAATGTATAAATACTAACAGTTACTGCAGAGGAAAAAAATAAATACACTTGACATTAAGGGATATATTGAAGTCTTTTTGCAGTAATATCAATATCAGTTATAGTACCAGGCTCTGCTCAAGGTCACTATACTTTATGTATACAGTTAGCAAGTTACCTTCAAGTTTCTGATTCTCCTTCTCCATGCGCAGCAGGAGGATCTGTTGGTGGATAGCTGTCTTCCAGAGAGCCCGGTAGTCAGCTGCCGTCCTCTTTGACTTCTTCTCTGACCCCGGGTCGCCTGCCTGGGGCAGCAGCTGACCCAAAGGGTCCAGAGATGAGGCACGAGGAGAGAGAGGCAACAGCTCCCTGTTGTCAGAGTCGCCTGAAACACAATATCAAAAATGGGTAAATATAGAAAATGTATCATTAAGTCACAGACACATTGTTTTGGAACAATGAATGTTAGAAAATAAAAACGGGCTTTCTGCAGTGGAAGTTCACAGATTGTTAGCACTCAACTCTGCAGCTGCACATAGGCATTCAGACTGCTCTAGCCTCTGAGCTGCTTTGGTTTTACAGCATATTAACTGTGCAGTTCAGTCTCCCTGCTCTCATCAATGCAGCAAAAACACAGCAGGGAGCTCCAATAAACCCAGTCCAATTTTAACTGAACAGACAGAGAAAAAAAGGAATCACTTCCCAGAGACAGCTGTTTTACTTTCAAAGTTGGAGGTCAAAACTCAGGAAAGCAGTGAAAGGAATTAAACTGTTTTTTTTCTGGTTTCAGTCAGAAAAGAATCGAACCATATATAAATTAGTCGTAAATAAAAATCATGATACAATTTTACAATGCTGCTTGGTCGAAACCTTGTTAGAGCCTATTTATTGGGTAAAAAAAATGGTACAAAACACATTGTTCTCTCTCTGCTCTCTCTCCAGACCTGTGTTCTGCATGGATGCAGATGGCTTGTTCATTGGCGATGCGACTCTCAGAAAGATCTTCTGTCTCCAGGAGACCCTGCGTGGGCTCAGAGGGAGACCCCCACTGAACGAGTCACTGCTACAGCCCGATAGAGTCCTCTTCCTGCCTTCGCCATTGCTATGAGAGAAAACAGCAGCAGCGTCAGAGACACCTGATAAATGAGTCAGGTGTCAGCTTACACTGACTCTCTTTTCAGCACCCTTTTACAAATGCAGACACACACACAAACACAAGCACACATACACACAACAGCGGTAAAATAATTCAAGCTCTCTGTACTGATAAGAAATAAACAAAATGAAACTTCAACATACTGTGCCAGCCATTAACGCCTACCCAGTGAAAATGTAAATAAAGCAGCAGTTCAAAGTCAGTATGTAAAAGAGAAACATTGGTCAAAGCTGAGGTGCATGCATGTGTGTTCATCTGCTGAAAAAGAAGTTGGTTTAGTAAGTGGAAATGAAAAATCAGAACTGAAAAACTTCCCCACCTCGTAGTGAATGTTTTCCTCCCAACTCAGCAAATAAATGCCAGTAAAAGCTGACCGTGATGCACATTGTTGCAAATTTGGCTGGTGCTGCTGAACTGAATACCGAACGTCCCATTTCTCATTTGTGTCAACAGAGGTTTTCGACACAAGCGCACAACTACTGGCCTTGCAGAGCGAATGCAGGTTATGAAAATTGAAGCAAATTTTAATTCAGCTCCTTTGAAAGTGCAGATTGCATTCTTTAGTCTCCGCAAGAAGACTCTCAGTCTCTCAGTGTTGCTTGAACAGCTGGCGAGCTTGTTTAGCACACAAGAGCCCGTCGGATCATGTGGGCAGTGAAAAACAGGAAGTGACCTTGGATTGAAACAAATGTCACTGAGAAAACAATTGTTCTACATGTATAACACTGTCTCTTTAACAGATTAAAACACTTCCCCTGACCTACTACCTCTTGCTATGTTTTCCTGCTAAGGGGCAACGTTGCCACACAGTGCATTCAACAAAGCAAACTAGGCTGCAATCACATTGGAGTATTTAGATCAAGTTTCTCCTGTGGTGTGTCATTTAAATTTTATTCATCATCATTGTAAGCTGTGCTCAAAACCTAGCTTCTATTGCTGTGCCATCGGGTATCAAAGATACTGTATTTGCTCATTTGTGCAGCTAATTAATAGCAGTTACTGAACATAAATGTATCAGGGAATCCACTTAGCATGACAGTTAGAGTAGCAATTCTTGCACCAGTCAGGTAGGATGAGGGTTAAGCTGTCAGACACAGTTATTAAAGGCTATAAATCCAGCAAAAAGCTTGCAATGCACATGCAAATGCAACAAAGGAGGGATGCATCAGCATCCCCCTGCTGAGAGAAGCAGGAAGAGCATGGCTCCAGCTGCACAGGTGGTGTGGAAAAAAAATGAAAAAGAAAAATTATTTTTCCAAAGGCAAATTTGCTGTGGATATACAGAAAAAGAGATACAGGGCAATAAAGCTGGGTGTTAAAAAGGTGTCAACAGCCAATAGGTAAATTGTTACTGCCAGCAAAGAACAGCCTGTCCCTCCCACCCATCTCATTCCTGACAAAGTCCCCGGTATGGGGTGCATTTCAGTCTAAGCAAGGGGGGTTGCCTGAGCACCCCCCTCTCACCTCTTGAGGCTCCCACTGTCTGGAAGGGAGCTCAGGGAGCCCAGCGAGCCCTGGTAAAAGCTTTTCAGGAAAGTGGGAGCAGTGAAGGAGGAGGGTAGGCTGAAGGAGGAGGAGGAGGATTCGCTCTCCGAAACACTGCGTGTTCTTGAAACAGCCACGGGACTGGGCGGGCCAAACATGAAATGCCCACAAATAAAGAAAACATTACACAAAAAGAGCTTTGGGTCCAAGCACAGAAATGAATGAGGAAAAAAAAAAAAGAAGCAAAAACAAGTGGAGCATATGAGGGATCAAAACAGTGACAGGAAACTTGTGATGCTATTGTTCGAGGACAGCGGGGCAGGAGGTGAAGAGATTATAGACTGATCAAAGTGCTGCAAATAGATTACACTGTCTGCACACACACTCTGTTAACGTGATTAAAAGTAAAGCAACCAGTTCTAATGATTACATTAGCATTAGCCATATCTTCAAACAAAACACAAAAGCTCAGTCAGGCAAGTTGGGAAGGGGGAAATCTGTATAACTGCAAAAAGGAACAAATTATTAACTCCCGCAGATATCACCAAACAGACGCGTGATTAACTGTAAACTAGCTTATATATTTACCTGCTTTGCAGCAGCTCTGGGTTTACGGATTGCTGTCTGTGAAGCGGAGTGTGTTTGTTCTGTATTGGCAGCTGGCCCTCGAAGGAGATGCGTTTTTTCACAGGTGGATGGCTGAAGGTGTGAGCGCGCCGACGAAACTGAAAGCCAGCTTCCGGGTCTTCATCCGGGAAGGCACGAGGGGAACCTGGGGGGGAGTGACCAGGAGATTCCTCATCCTGCTGAAGATGACAGAATGTGTCAGGCGGGAAGCAGTCAGTCATATTTAAGACTTCATTGTTTTCCAGTGATGCATAGTTAATGGCATTTTAAATAAATATAGATTTATAGATATATTTTTTTTTAATAATGGCAAAATTTTCAGTCTCAGAGGATCAAACAACAAAACCAAAAGTCAGTGACAGAAGGCAAAAGTCAAAAAGTAAAAAAAAAATCAGTCCTCGTTTCTTTGGAAGTTAAACTACACGACACAGCTCACAGCCAAGTTAAACACTCAACTCACCTATTCAACCCAAACCCACAGCAGGACTCGGTCCATGGTTCAACTTTATATTCCACGCTATCACTCCGTGCTGCCTCATGCCTGGTGGCACGACTCCCACATCTATTGTATTCTAATGGCCAACGTCCTGTGACTCACAACATCACACGCCATTGGAGGGAAGCACCTCGGTGACACGCAACTTTACATGAAAGCCCTCCAATCTCCTTCCATCGTGCTTTCAGAGACCTCCCTATTTAAGATCAGGGTTAGGTCATGCTGCTGCTTTCAATGCGCATGTATGCAGATCACATTAAACACCACAAGAGGTCTGTTTGCAAATAATGCAAGATAATGCCGTCATCTAACAGCCTGATGTAATTTGTTAAATTGAGGAAAAACTGATGATATGATTTTGCACAAATCAGAGACTTTGCAGTATTCTCTCTTATGGCAGGGCCGAGAAGACAAATCCAGGCCACACGTGGATCAGCAGATGAGTAACTGGACATCCTGAGTGGGATTTCCTTTTCACCAGCTCATCACATCCTGACAGAATCCCCACAAGACTACTTACTAACTTAATTACAAGACAAGCAACTTTTCTCTGACTTTTTAAAGACATCTCAATGGCACAAACCTTTACTTGAACCCTAATAAATTAAATACGTGATCAGTTACATTTGTTAAAACCTGCAATAGCCAGTGTGGCTAATCATCGATAAAAGAAAGAGAAATAATAGCTTAACAAATTCCCAGACACTGGTGTTAAAAATCCTTCTTACGTGACAGTTAATATTTTTAATAAATCTGACATGACAGTATTAACACATCCGGTGAAACAAGTCATACATCTGCTCCAAGGAGAGAGTATTTTATATACGTGTGGCCTCAGTAAAACAAGCAAGACTTATTTTCTGTTGCTTTTAACCCTTTAAAGTCTGTTTGCAGGTCTCCAGCAGGTTTGTGACAGCAGAGGCCGTTGTAATAATACCAAATAAAAATCATGATACAACACCAAGCTTATTAGAACTGTACAATCTCTGTTTTTGCCTTATATGCTTCACATTCCTTGCATGTTTCACTGAATAACTACGGTAAGTTCCCATTTTCCTTAGAAAATATAAATAAATGAAAGGTGGCTCAAGACATTTGCACAATATTCTACAGCATTAGCTTTATAATGTGTTATATGATAATGTATTATTGTATCCCCGTGCTGCATCGGCATTTTAGTTACAAATGCTTTAGCTGCATTTCAGAAAAGCTAGAAACCTCTTTAATTAATTATAGGTATAAAATTATAAAATAACTGCCAGACCAGCCACAACCCTATGTTGGTTTTGGTTTAGCCTTTAGAGTGTAAATTGAGTGCCTTGCACCATAAAAATAGAAAGTGTCCCTGATTGGGTTAATTTGCTCTTTTATTTGCTCATCGTCACAGCGTACTGCTGAACTCATCATGACTGATGAGGCGTCAGAGGGACCTTATCACACTCTCACTCCACATTCTGCACAGCGGTAACCACACGGGAGCCAACAACCTTAAACGGCTCACTGGCAGCTCTCTACACACGCTCCCTCTTGTACTGTTCTGCCTTTTTGTCAGTGCAAGCTTCATCCTAAAACTACGTGGGGAAAAAATGCAGCACATAATCGTTTCTCCTCATGCGAGGAGGACTGCTGGCGGATCCACCTACAGACACTGATGAAAGTGAAAGTACTCTTATCGATCGGAATATGGCACGCTTTTAGAAGCCACGGAGTAAAAAGTGAGAATTCTCAGAGTCCCCTGACTGACGCTCTGGGAATTCTCATGATCATCCTCAAGGACACTTACTCTTTCAAAACTGCTAATGCTTCCCATGCTTCCCAAGCGGCCCCGCATTCGACTGGCACCCTGGTGACAGAGATGATTGTGCATAAGTTAAAAAAACACAAGTGGGTAAATTTAAATTTAAAAAAAGTAAAGACTTGTATTTAGTTGTTTTTTCACACAATTATTTTTGATAAAAGGAAAGAGTGAACAGATTAAGAGTGAACCAGAAAGAAACATAAAGGGAAAGCGTTTTCTCATTGCTAACAGCATTATTGTTCAGCCAAGTCTCTGAGATAATAACAGATGGCAGCAGAGTTCTCTGATCTCCTAGACGCCTCTGCTAAGGAATTATTCTGCTGTCTCACTGGCAGATATGGGTCAATCCAAATCCCTGTGATGACAGTGACACAGAAACAGAAACCTATACAAGACTGAGCTGGGAAACTAGTAAGGGGTAAACACCATGGCGGCTGTACTCTGCCTGTCGCGGAGACACAAAACACAGGGATAAACTGGGAAAGTGGTTATAATAATATAACAGCAGGAAATGGGAAAGATAAGGCAGTGGCAGGAAAGGAAACATGTTTAAAAAAAAGAGTCAGACCCACCCTTGCAAAGATGTTCTCCAGAGAGCTAGTGAGGGATGAACGCGCTTTATTCTTAAAAATATCGAGCTTGAAGCGACTGCTGGTGGCTGCGCCATCTCCTGCTGCTGAGCTGTTTGCTGCATTCTAATAGACCGCAAAAGAAAAAGATGAAAAAAAAGAATTAATTAATAAAACTGCACTGAATTTCATTATAAGCCTAAACAGGTTCACTGTACCAATACAGTAGCAGAGAGCCAAGAAACAGCCAATAGCTGCTAAGACGTGGTACTGCTGCTGGAGAGCCACACTATGAATGATAATATTTAGCATGCAGATCCCTCAGGGTATATCATTCCAAAGCAATTATCCACAATCCTCTCATACTTTAAATGTCACGTTTCCCCTCCGAGCAACTTATGGAACGTAAACAGCGGTTCATTGTGGGTCTCAGGCAGAGGGACATTTACAGCTATGCATGGAGATGGGAAGCTTTACATTTACCATCAATAATTCAACACAATCCCTTTATCAACACAAAGTCCAAAAAAAGACCTTAGGACAAGGTCTGAGAAATTCAAATTTTATGCCATTTTGAACAAGTGATTTTCAGAACCATCGGGGGTCTGAATTGAATAGGACCACTAGAAACTTTTTAAGCATCTAGTCTGTTTGTTTTTGCTTTTCCAAATTAAATTTAGAATAAAACCACACAAATCAATCGACAACTGTGAAGTTGATTCTCTATTCAACAGAAACACCACTTTGCTGGAAATCATTTTTGGACCGTAAGCTTTCTCGGGCCCCTTACCTGAGGGGCCTCTCCGATGTGGAGGTGGGACTTTTGTTTGGTTTCACAGAGCTGTCTCAGATGGAGAATCACAAGCTCATTCTCCTCCTGGTCTGACGCAGGCTTCAGTCTCTGTAGAAATGAATGCACAAACACTCAAGTGTGAATCAACAGCTGGAAGAAATAACATGTTTATATCAAAGTGTCACCTGTGTTGCCGGGGGGGAAAAAAAAGTTTCCTTTTTTACCTGAACTCGCTCAAAAATCTCAGCTTGCTCATTGTCGGTCAGCTGGGAGAGATATTTCTGGATGGATAACTTTGCTCTAGGTGGGTAGAGGCCTGGAAACAGAGAAGAGGAAATAAGCTGTTCTCTTTTTATTATTATTATTATTATTATTTAACTCTGAGAAACACACCGCGCATCAGTATATTCGTGAGTCAAAGCCGAGGGAAGTGGTAGAAGTCTGACGCTGGTCACATGACCTACCTTCAATCCTCTCGCAGAGCTTGTGCAGGTCATGCATGGGGCAGGCTTCGCATAGCTGGATCTGAGTCTTGTTGCTTTGTAAGGCGGCTGCTGTACTGAAGGCCTGCTTCAGGGTCAGCATCACCTCGTCCACCTAACACGCACAGGCGAATGAACGCAAACACACACACACACACACACACAAAGAAAGAGAAGATGTTTGGTGCACGGACTCAAGAATTTCATTTCATTTACATAACTCCTGTGACTCACCAGGGATTCACTGGCGCACTGGAAAATGTAGCACACGTACTGACTGGGACCAGACTCTGAGTGGTGCCGACAGATGAATCCAAAATGGTCAGTATGCTTGATACCCTAGAGATGGGAGTAAAAGACAAACTAGCCTTTAATAAAGCTTATAACACATCACCATAATAATGATTTAATTAATTACACTACCGACAAAGATCTGCCACTAAATTAGGGCTAAACATTAAATGTCTGCTCTTGTGTAAAGATGAGCGAAGCCTCTCTGTGATTGGATTCCAGTTGCTAGGGCGGCAGCAGAGACACAAGAGAGACCTTTTCAACGTAAACATTGCAAGTAAATATACACCAACCTGACAGCACGATGAGATATCCTTGAAGTTCTTCTCCAGGACCACTGTTTTACTGTCAGGACTTATAAGGTTTACTTCAAAGCGTCCAACCTACGAAACACAAGACGGTCACAAAGAGTGAAGCAAAAACACGTAATAGATGCACGAAAAGTTCTTACAAAACGACACCGATGGCAGATCATAGGTGTAAACACGCTGGGATCTCCTGTGATGTTAAATATTTTATGACAAGGACTGTAACTATTCTGGGGCCCGACGGGCGACAGATGTAAACACGCTCACGCGCGCTTTAAAATCAAGGTCAGCGAGTCTCCGCCAATGATTTTTCTTCATAATTGACTGCTACTTACAGTATCGCATTGAGCGTTGTGCTCTAGTTTTTAAAATTAGCTTCATGAGGAAATGGGCATGGTGCGTGAGGAATGGCAGCTGGCTCACAGAGCGGCCCACATGTTTTTCATGAAGCAGCGACCGTGTGTTATCACAGGAGCAGTGGTGAAGTCTTTTTTTTTTAATACCACAGGAGTTACGGCCTTATTAACTGGAACAGTTACACCAGGCCAAGCTGGTCTACACATTATAGCTGCCAGCCACGCGCACATAAAAATGATTTGCGGCGGTGTGAACCTCAGCAGGGAGACTCTATGCAAAAGAGGGCTCTGTGACAAACACCGCTGAGGCCAGCAACCATTTGTGTAACAGATAGAATCAAGTTTTTCAATACAGATTATGGTTTTGCATGAGGAACTTGAAAAAAAGCCCTCCGTATCATTAAAAAGGGTATGTTTAGAGTGGACTAAATCCAAAACAGTGCAAAAAAGGATTGCGTGCACATATCCTTAAGGTGGAAATCCATTTAGGCACAATGCAAATTATTTATTAAGATATAAATGATGCCTTCAGGGCCCTGGTCAGTGAGTTTTCTCCATACCGGACAAAGCTTTTAGTGTGAGAACTCTGTTGTTTTCATAAGTGTTCTGCGTCAAACCAAGAGACCAAGAGATAGGAAGCGGTCTCACTCATCACTCATCATTCACCGACACATTAGCAGCACTACAGCACAGCCCTCTCTTTCATTCAGCTTCTCCTACCTGAAAGAGCATAGTGCGGTTCTTGTCTGCATCTGACGGCTGAACGTGATTTGGTGCGCTAGCGTGACGGCGGCGTGTGGAAACCATGACGATGCCTTCTCCCGGCTTCCTCTGCAGACTCCCCACCATGCTGTTGCAGCGTGTCCGAAACTCCTGGGGCTCCTCGAATCCCGAGTCCTCCTGGATGGACTCAGGGAACGCTCCACGTAAACTGCTCTGACTGCCGCTGCTGAGAATACCTTTACCTGGACCAGACACACCAAACATTAACTCACACCTACGTTTAGAAAATTCACATCAATAAAACTTTTAGTCGTTTTTGGTTTTTCTTTCTGTCTTTTAGCGATTGATCTAATGGATATACTCTAGTGCTGTTCTACCAAGTAAACATTATAACCCATATTGACTGGCTTATCAAATGATCTTAGATTAACTTGCTTCCTGATGAACATATAGCAATAATAGCAGAGTTATTATAATTTTGTATTTCTAATTAGCGTTTATTTTAAGTTTCACTTCTTGTTTGTAATTCAGTTTAGTTTATCTTCATTTCCAGCATGGATTTTCTTGGTTCAGCTTAGTTTTTATTAGCTTCAGTTTTATTTTTATTCTTTTTAGGAAACTCTGCGACTGTGTGGATTACAATAAGCATACATTCAGAGCTCCAATAAACACATCCATCAATGTCTCAGGTATAATCACATTTTTACTAAACTAACTATTACTATTTTATTACAGTATTTTTTAAAGTCTAGTTGTTATTTTTATTTGAATTGCAAAACATCTCAATGCAAGCATACAAGTATGACCTATAGGTATGGTTTTTTCACTGCATCGGACGTGTCGCCTGAGACTTGATAATTACGTAAATGTGGATGGCTGCCACGTTTTGTGAAAAGTAAGCGTGCAACTTGCTGGTTTGCATTAGAAACACTAGGCTGTCAAAATAAACAGTGTAATACAAGGAAGTCTACTAACAGAATAATCGCTGTAAACCAACCAATAGAACAAACATTATAATCATTAGTTTGCTGAAGCTAAATTATGCAACCGAATGTTGTCAGTTTGGGTGCAGAACAGACACGCCTACAAATGTAAAGTCCCTTTTTGTCTACTTGTGTTTAAACTTTTGCGTTGCGAATCAGCATTTGTGTTCTTGCAGAACTGACAGCAGTAACATTTATTACAGCGGTTTGGGGCATGTGAACCTGACGAGCCTTCAAGTTACCGGTTGTTGCTATGCACACATCTGTCATTTCAGTAAAACGTTTCCTAATCGTAAATATGTTTGAAGCGTTCATCTACACCTGAGGTCACGTCCTCCCATCCAGGACCTCTGGGGTCTTCCATAGTCTCATTCAGAGCAGAGGAGAGCGGGTCCCCTTCTCCCCCGATGAGGAACTCCACAGGGGTGCTCTCCGTGGATCCTTGCCGACCGTTGAGGAGTCGTACGCGTTTGCGCTCAATCTCGTGCTGGCGAAACTTGTCGATGCAATCATCGACGAGCGTGGACGGAGCCTTCTTGTATCCGACTGTCACCTGGGATTTTTTGCAACACCGACAGCATTCATTGTAGCCCCTGGGTTATCTTAAAAACACACCAATTTAAAGGCATAAGCAGCAATTCCTACCTTGCCACAGTAAAGGACTTCAAACTTCTGGGAGTTGTAGAAGGCCTCGTCGGTTTCCTGTTTGGGTTTGGCATCTTCCTTAAGTGCCGTTTTGGACACTTGGCGAATATTACTGATTACCTCAGGGACCTGTGAGCGAGGCGAGTGGAATGAAAGGATGTGATGAACAGGAAGACACAAACAAAGAAAAACCATAACAAAAAGACTAGAGGAGGTCGAGTGGAACACCAGCTTCTCAGACTTTGAAGGAGAGTATAAAATAACCCTAAAATCTAAAACAACGCAATTTCCAACTTTTTGTCAGGTTCTGTAAATATGCACATGACTAATGCTTCATGTTCAAGCTCTCAAAATGGCAAATAAATGCTAAGAAAAAGTAAGAAATTAAAAGTGGAATCATATCAATACTGTTGTTTTGGTTATGCATGTTAAGACATAAATGAAATAAAAACATATTTAGACTTTAAATAACTAAGAGCTTGAAATGAGCATAAGATTGGAACAAAAGCTTGTTAACAATAGACACACCAAAAGCTCCAGTGGTGTCAGTTGTAGGCGTGCAGCCATGGGGAACACCCACTCTCTACAGCAGTGAACACTAAACAGAAGGCTGGGGGAAACTCGAGACTTGAAGGTCGATAAGCCTATTGCTGCTACACTGTGGCACTTAAACACTAGCAGGCAGCTAGTGTGTTAGTGTCATCAAAGCTTGATAACAGCTTGCTTTGATAACATGTCAAAGATTAAAAAAAAACAAAAAAAAAAAAAAGGCAAAAAAAAAACAAAAAAAAAAAA
>VUQR01002620.1:5243-22566 GCA_015108515.1 Hemichromis elongatus
CGGAACAAACCATTTTGGGGGTGGGGGATGTGTGTGTGTGTGGGGGGGGGGTGGGGGTGGGAGGGCTATACTTTTGTCGTTAAAATATTACGTCTCAACCAAGTACTTTATGGTTTTTATATTTTTAGTAGTAATATTGTCAAAAAAAGTAAAAAATCTTTGGGGGTGCTTTGACTCATTTTGGGGTGCATCGGCACCCCCAAAATGGGCTAAAAACGCCCCTGCCTCACCAGTAAGTATCGTGGGGAAAGCTTCTGGCCAGTGTGTGACCAGCGTGAGTGAAGTCAAATAAAAGTGTTCACAGATAAAAAGTGCTGAATGAATCTGTGCGACCGGGTGAATCAGACTTCGATTTAGTAGAAAACGGTTTGAATGCTCAAATCAGTCATTTACTGTGGACTTTATTTTACAGGATTCTGAAAAATAAATGATGCCGAGACAAGGAAAGCACCAATTTAATGGCAAAACTAAGTTTATGTATGTTTATGTTTTAAACTCATTGTCACTGTGTTTCGAATTCTAATTTAGTTTGATCAAGCTAAAAAGCAAAAAAGGAAAATACTTTGAAGCTTTTAGTCTTTAGTCTTATCCCTGTCTCTGCAGATGTAAAAAAACAAAACAGTTTGGCCCTTTAAACGTCACCAACGATGTTTCCTTTAAACGTTTCCATCTGTCTGTTAATTGTTGTTGTAGTTCAACGCATGCTTTTGCTGCTAGTTTTCTGTTTATCTCAGTCTTTCCCGTGCCTTAAAAATGGAAAACAACCGCTAAATATTTGTTAAGCGCTGACTGTATGTGAACTGTTCTCCTCCATAATGGAAAGTCAGTTGTCATGAAGTCTCCCCACAGGAAACTCCTCTGACGTTAGTTAGACCCCACACTGAAGGGCATAATTTTATCAGTCAGTTTTTTCCACAACACACACAAAAATTAAGAGTTTAAAAATATAAAAGCCACAGATTTATTCAAGTGGTGCCCGCATGTGTGAGCTGTTCTCCGTGACCTTAAAAGTAAACCCGTGGGCTCAGTCTCAGGATGTGGCTTCTGGAGGTTTCACTTTTTTTTCCTACTATTATTTATCATTTTGGGGTGATTTAAATATTTAAAGATATATTTTACTATCTATTTCACTATTCTACCATACTTCCTTTGCTAATAAGTAAAGGTAAAGTTTTGTTGTTGTACGGGTTTATATAGACTTTTTTTTATTTTGAAAGGATGTAACTTCTCAATATAAATGAAACTTGTGCTTCAGTGAATTTGCATTTGCATAATTTAAGAGACAGCCATGGCTCCCAATAAAAACTAATTGTTACCAGCTACATTTTCAGTCAACAGTCCTAACAGGACTTGAGATAGTCTGGTCTCAAAATCCGTACATTTACAAAGGCACTTGATTAATTTGTTTTCTATGAAAGCAGTTCTGGCTGTTTGCTGGTCTGCAGCATTCAGGTGTGTGTGCTCAGTTAAGCTGTTAAATATTAAAGTTCATGACGGTACGTTTAGAAAAAGACAGAAGCAATGTGACCTCTTATCTCTAATAAGAACATTAACACTTCAAACCAGCTGTTAGCACTGCACTGAAAGGCTAATGATTTGAGCTTGTTTTGTAGCCGCCTTGCAGTCACTGAGTTGTCCATGAATGCCTCTGGGTACCAAAGTATTCTACGGTCAGATATGAGGCCATCTGTCTGACAGCTAAAGCTGGGCTGAAAATGGGTCACACGGCAGGACAATGATCCCAAGCACAGCAGCAAATCTACAAAACAATGACCGAAAAAGAAATGAATAAACGGGCTGCAGAGGGCCAGTCAAAGTCCACACCACAACCCGACTGAGATACTGACAGAGGAACTATAAGAGAGCTGTGCATAAACGAATAACCACAAACCGCACTGAACTGAAGCGACTCTGTAAAGACGAGCAGGCTAAAATTCCTCCGAGACCATGTGAGAGGCTCATGCACACAGTCACGCAGACAACCATTACTTCAAAGTATTGCTGCTAAAGGTGGTTCAACAAGTTACTGAATCATGCCATGCACTTAGTTTTTCAAACACAACTTCTGCATTTTGTCTTAGTCTTTGGTAATATTACACCATGCCATAACAATATGTCACAAGGCATCAAGTCGGAGTTTTTCTGAGGTCGCTTTAACAAAACCTTAAGAACAGATACGAACTAGATTTATTGTTTTTTATTATTATAAAACCGTAGTACTGAAAGAGGGTTTCTTTTATTTTTACATTGACTGTATTTTTTAAGTTTTGACAAAAATCTCATAAAAACAAAACAAAACACTTGAGGACTGGGAAAGTCCAACTTCAAATTCAGTTGGTTTTAAATGAAGTAGTTAATATTCAAAAGTTCAGTGGAAAAACCCCTTTAAAAGCCACAAATGACAGTCATATTAAAAGCAAGGGGGTCCTACATGAAGACTGTAGCCTCTGCCCAAGACTGAGCATTGTTATTACATTTTGTTAATTAACCTGACTTTTTTTTTCCGTTTTATTTTTCGCATGCATTGCACAACAGTGAATCACAACCTTAAAACCACAAAGTTGTGTGGGTTACCCATGTGCTCCCAAAACATCTCCTGTTAGGTGCAACGTCCTAGGACCTGGCGTCCACATTTGTGGACATCACATTTTGGGCTGTCTAGACCAAAATGCTAAATTTTCCTCTACAAGGGCCGGGTATCCACTCACGAGGACATTGTATTGCCACTGTTCTATGAAAATTTAAAACGAATGACCTCATATGTGGATCTCATTTTTCTCAGAAACAAAAATCAGCTAAAAAAAAAAAAAAAAGAATCTGGCAATTCTTTCTTTTAACATTCATCAGGTCCCAATCAGCTCAAATAGCAAAGAGAAATAAAACAATGCATGTTATGAAAGAGTTCGGGTCTTAGGAGTTTAAAGGAGTTCCTGATGCAGCAAACCCCACTCGTGATGTGTATCGTCCAGTCATAAGTTTCAGTATGTGTCAGCATTGGCCACAATAACAAGCTGTTCAAAGACATGTTAGAAGTAATTAGAAATCTTAAAAAAAGCTGTTAAACTGAAGCATTGCTGGGAACATGACGCGCATACAATGAAACAACATTTATCGCACCATTTTTCTGCTTCTCACATTTTCTGACTGAAGGTTTTTTATAGTCCTGCAATTCTTTAAACAACATTTCAAGGAAATAAGTTGAGTCCACTGGCTGTGGTCCAGAGTGTACCCCAACTCTCACCCTGTCATAGCTGGCGTAGACACCAGCCAGCCCATAAATGAAGCTGAAACTGACACTCAGTTTATCTCTATTTAACTGAATATCTTTGGTGTGCTCAAGCAAAGCGTGGTAAAATTAGATCATTAAAGAATGATCTTTGTGATATTTTACAAAGAAAAAAGAAAAGAAAAAAGGATTGAACGACAGGGAAAATAATCAGCTCATCAGTTTGCAAAGAAAATAAATGAGTGCTTGGATTTCATCAGTCAGAACTCTGTTTGTCTGTTTGTTTGTTTGTTTTTGCACAATACATTTTTGCTTTAATAGTACGAATGTTTTCAGATTTACAAGCCTTCGAAACAAAGTAGTGCTTCATAAAAACAGGAGATATCCACATGAAATCTTCACGTCTGAAAAACAGATTAAGCTTTATTAAAAACAGCAAACACGTCCCAGTGTCATAATCTAAACCCAGAATTCAAAATAAAAGCAGAAGAAACAAGTACTGAAACTCTCGATGTGTTTTGGGACAAATGGTCGAGGCTCATCTCACCATGTGACATCGATAGCTGCTTAAATAAAGGATATTATGTTTTAAACTATATTTTTGAAACAGATCATCTTGTTACTGTGATTATTTGACTGATTTTTGGGGGGATGATGGACCTTTGTGATGTTTACTTCATGCTGTTCTTGTTTCATCAGACGGCGGGGGGTTTGGATGAGACATTTTTTAAGACTATTGACGATCTGATTCGTCACTACAAGAGAAAGAACCAGGGTCTGGCCATGCATCTGCGCCACTCACTCAAAAGGAAGACGGCCTTGCTGATCCAGCCACAGAGACAGCTGCAAGCACAGCCTACGAATTCACCTGAACGAAGGCCGCGAAGGACTGAACATGAGTCATGGAGGCAGCCTGACACTGTACCCGAGGAAGAACATGATTACGAGAGTACGCCTTACATTTTCTGTTTTCTTTTCTGTCTTTTTTCTGTCTCGCAGCATCTTCCATTGTTTGTGTGTTTGACCTTCTCTCTGTTTTCATCCAGATGCTCCTGAATCTGAGTATGTCGAAGTCCTTCCTGATTAACGTCGGCCATCAAACACCAAATGAGACATTTGAGGGAAATCAGTGACAAGAGGTTCACAGACTGGATCTTATTCAGGACGATGACTCGTGTGTCCACGTACACAAAGTCTTTTGACATTTGTTGCCATGATGCCAGGTCTCTCTTGGAAATGAGATTTTTAATCTCAGTGAGATTTTTTACCTGGATAAATAAAGGATTGAATAAAAATAAAAAAAACCCCACTGTACCTACAAACATCATCGTCACCTTGTAGTTTCCTGCCATGTGTGCTACAAGGGTATCAAATCCTTTACTGAAGCTGAACACTGAATTATTCAAAATACTCTTGGATCATGATTCCAGGAAATGCGCTTGTGATTTGACCTGACCAACTCTGACCACCTTCAGAAGAATTCCCATTAATTGGAGATTATGTATCGGAATTTCAGGAGCAGGACCACGCCTCCAGACACACTCCTTCCGGTTCTCATCTATATAGGTTCCCCCGGTTCTGCAAGCTGTTCATTCTCGTTTACGTGCCCCATCCTCCCTCCCCTTTTCAATTCTTTAACTTCTTCACTTCTATTTAGTACATGGGGATCCGCCAGGGCCGGGAGCCGTCGCCAGTCCCCTTCGAGGCCTTCCCCAAACCGCAGCTCAATTTACAGTATGTCCAAGCATTCACCTTTACCTACTAAAACGCTGTCAAACCTAACATGAGCACGTGGGCCCAGCCACTGAAGTCCAGCTCTCCCCTCCCCTCGGTCTTCTCATCACGATGAACTGCAGTATCTCCAGCATCCTTTTTTCTCCACTGCTGTCATCTGGTCAAAATATGAACTGCAATACTGTCAGAAACCTGAGACACAACAGCTTTTGGTTATTAAGTTATTCCGCTGGTTCCTGGGCCGAAGGAGCCAGGCCATTCGTGGACCCACCCAAGTGATGGACTATTAGGTTTTGTTGTTTTTATTATCAAAAGCATATGTAAATATAGATTTATGTATATTTTTAATTGTAACAGAAGTGTGTATTTGGTGAAATGCTGTTACTTGAGTTATGAAATGAGGAGCAGAAGAGGGCATGAAGAAACTCATCTGGCTGTTTATTTTCCATTTAACATCAAATGCTCTAATGCTAATGTTGAACTGTGAGGTTCCAGTAAGGTACTGAGCTCCCTGAAGTGGTTTAGACTTATTTTGTGTATATGTCTAATTACTGAAGACAAAACGAAACTGTCCATGGCAGCAAGGTGAAATAAAATGTCTCACATTGTGTATTTGTGAGAGAAGACCTGAATCTGTAAACCTGAGAGCACTGCAATATATGATGAGTCACTGTGGCTTCAGCACAGCGTGCTGGAAAGTATGGACATTCACAAAGTAACTTCTTCCTTGCTTATTTTATTTAGTAATTCATCAGTTGTATTTATTATTTCTATCTTAGCGACGGTCAATGTATATATATACACACTTTTATTCAACTGCTTTATTCAACAAGTTGCTGAAAACATTCCTCTTAGATTTCATAGCATCACATCCATGAGGTCTCCCTTTCCCCCACATCTCAAAGGTGTTGGATTGAGATCTGGTGAGTATGGAGACCATTTGAGTGCAGTGAGCTCACTGCCATGTTCAAAAATACATTTTGAGATGATTTAAACTTTGTGACATGGCGTGTTTTTCTGCTGGCAGTAGCCATCAGATGGGTACAATGTGTTTATAAAGAGATGAACACGGTCAGTAACAATACTCAAGCTGTGGTTGTTAAATGATCCTCAGTCGGTACCAAGAAGCTGAATGTGTGCCAAGAAAATATCCCCTACATCATTAAACCATCATTAAGCTCCATTCTGACCCTACTGTGTGAATGTTGTAGCAGAAATCGAGACTAGCAAGATTGGTTTTCAAGTTTCTGTTGTCTAAATTTGGTGTGTGAATTGCTTCAGTTTCCTGTTCTTAGTTGACATGTATTAATGCATTTAGAGATGCTCTTGTGAATAGTGATGGATTATTTGAAAACCTTTGCCTTCTTATCAGTGTGACGCAGTAACTCAGTGAACTGCTGCTCACTGGATAGTTCCTCTTTTTGAGATCATTCTTTGTAAAAACCATGGAGATTGTTGTGACGGTACAATTCCAGTAGATCAGCAGTTTTTCTCTGAAATAATCAGACCAGCCCGTCTGGAACAAACAACCGTGGTACCTTGTTTTCTCTAGTTATGCTGAGCTGCTCTCATGTAGTTAGCAGGTTCCAGGTTGTAGCTCCTAAACCTTCAAACCAGCTGAATCTGTGGTTTGTTTTAAAAGTATAAAAATTCATTTCTAGCAATTGTTCTTATCATATAAATGTGTATGAGAGTGTATGCAGGAAGAAAAAGGTTTACACTAATAAAATTTAGTGAGAGATGAGATAAACAGTCATGCATGAAGAAACGAATACATACTGAAAAAAGTAACTACTACTACTACGAAGTGTCAAGGAAATGCCTGGAAAGGGAAGTGGAAGCTGATTGGATAGTCGGTGACGGGAGGCGCAGACAAATTGGAGAGAAATGAAATGAAATTTCTGTTAAAGGGTTCAGTCCAGCCCACTGGACCTCTGTCAAAACTGCATTGATGTCATGAATGAATCCAGTGTTATCAAATAAAATACACTGCTTTTTCTGCTATGTGACTTTTGAGCTCATAAAAATAAATAAAAATTTAAATATCATCAACTTTTTGCTTGTTTTTGGGGTCATGAACAAAAGTTTGACCCGTCTGCTGTGAATCGTGAACAGATCAGAGTCAAGGGTGATTTGTGGCAGAAGGCTAAAAGAAAGAGTAAAAGGAGAGGTTTACAATGTGGCACTGAGACATGCTGTGTGGTTTTCAGGTGGTGGGACTGACAAAAAGTGGCAGCGTTAAGGATTTTAATAGTTTCATTATGATTAGATGAGAGGGACAGCTCTGCGGTTTGAAGACAAAGTTAGAGCGGTAGGGCCGAAATACTTAACTAGCCTCCTCCTGTGCAGAGGAGGTATAGTAGAAATATTGGACAAAGTATGTTGAATATGAAGCTGCCAGGCTGGAGGCAAAGACGAACCACAGAGGAGGATCACGGATGTATTAATGGTCACCATGCAGAGGACTGGACTGGGAAGCCTATCCCAGCCAGATGGTGGAGTCAAACTCAGGACCTTCTTGCTGTGCGGACCTTCAACAGTGCGAACCACTGCACCACTGTGCTAAAGCTGTGTTCAGCTCTGGTCTTTGAGACTGCATATTTTAGGATTTTGGGTGATTCCCTTCAAAATGCTCCAGTCAAACAGCCACCTTGTTACCAGGGAGTTGCAGCATCCAATACCACCTATCTCCTTCCACTTAAAGAGTAGCACTTGGCCTGGGGCTGTCACTATCATAGTCTGCAGAGAGTACGATCATGTGTTATAAAAAAGGAGGATCCAAATGCAGATTTACAGGCTAGTAAGGTTAGACAAAAGGACATGAGAACTGCCACAGTGGGAAGGGGACACAGAGAGTGAGAGAAACCTAAATAAGCACAAGGCGCACAAAAGAGGGACTGACAAAATCAGACTGTAGCAAAGGACCTGACACACACATGCAGGATTACATGTGTGTGTCGACTCTTTTATTCACTTTTGGTACTGTTGCTTTGGATTGATACAGCACGGGTAACTCCAGGAGTGGCTCCTGCTCTCACCACTCCACTCCTCACACTGTCTCTGCCGCCACTATGTATAAAAAGAGCAGACAGCGTGCTTAATTCCAGCCCACACCTGGTTTGCCCTGTCACGAGCTCACCGTACCGCCGCCACACAGACGTATGTTAGAAGTCCAGAATACAGAGACAGACAAGCAGACAGGGAAATAAACATGGAGAAGAAAATGACTACATAGTGGGTGAACATACAGAAACAACACTAACACAGACATGAAAGGGAACAGATTTAGACCAGCAGCTAAGCACTAGAAACACGAATTGCTGAAGTAGGAAGCACTAATTAGGAAGGAAATAATATCAGACACGTGGTCCTGTCTGTCGCAGGGCTAAAACAGTGACACAGACAACCTGTCTCTCACATTCACATGTATAGCTAATTTAAAATCCCCACTTAGCCAAACATGCTTGTCTTTGGACTGTGGGAGGAGGCCGGGTTATAAACTACACAGAGAAGGCCCCAGCCGGTCAGTGGATTTGAAACCAGGCCCTTCTCGCTGTGAGGCCAGATTGATACATCAATCAAGTCTCTCAGGAACTAGGGTGAAATGCCACCGACCATCTGTCTGTTTTCAGGACTGTATTTGACTGAAGCCATATTCAAAGTAGGCAAAGTTTTAAGGTGCAACGTTTTAAATGAATAATGTCCTCCTGTGTGTAATCACTAAATGTATATAATGTTCTCTCCCTTTTTGGACAGACGAGGAGCATGTCAGGATACATTAGACTGCGTGTTGTACTCACATATCTATGCATGTGACAAATAAAGAATCTTCAATCTTGAAATGAAGTGTCACACATGACGATGGGTTTCCTCTGACATACAGTATGTTTCATTTGGGTCTTATGGTGTTAAACGCCCCTGGCATTAGTGGGATTTTAAGTGTAGTGTAAAAATGCACAAGACGCTGCAACTTTAAAAATGTTGTTGCTTTAAGGATTATCGTACAAACATAATTGGGCTAAGTCTGTTGATGGTTCACTTCAGTGATAAAAATAGCTTTTACACATGATAATATCACACGCTAGCTACACTGTGATGCTGAGGGGCCACACTTAGATATATTTATTCGTCTGTTGTCTATGTGTGATATGAGTTTCCACCCTTGTCTGGGGTTGACATTTGTCGGACCGTTTTTCAAAATTTTCTGTTGTTTAAAGCTCGGACTCTTTGCCTTGTCCGTGACGAGACTTCAAACTCTTCACAGCATCCTTTTAAATCAAGATGGTGAAGTGATTCTTCGGAAGGTGATGGGATAGCGAGCGTTTTCAGAACATGGGGTCTTTTGTCTTTATTAGACAGGACAGTGCAGACAGGAAGGTGGGGGGAAGGCGAAGGGAGAATGACACACAGGAAAAAGGCGTGAGTCAGACTCAAAGACAGGCCTGTGCAGGGAGGACTCTGGCCTCCAGCGCCTTTGTCTAATCAGTCTGGTAGTGAGATGGAGACAGATCACCCCAAAAACACAAGTTAGTATGGTACTACTATGCAGGACATTAAACCAAATCGTGAACTTTTCACCTCAGATACCATTTAGAAAATAATCCGAATCCTGCTCCAAATCCACGAGAAACCGAAACAAGAGCCCAAGACAGCCACAAAATCCCAGTATACAGAAATAACACAAGAAACACAAGAAACAGGGTTGTTGTTTTGATCGCTGGCTGCGCCAGTTTGCATGCTGAAGCTTCCTTTGGTTACAAGATACAAAACCCCAGAGTGAGTGTGTGAATGCGACATGTTATAGAGAATTTGCTCCACTTACAATTCAGTTTGAAGAAGTAAAGATGAACAGTGGTCAGAAACTCTTTTATTCAGCTTGTACTTGTTCAACATTTCCTTCATATCTTGGTTATGGTCATCTTTTTCTTTTATTAAATTACATTTACACAGAACAACAGTCACACTTCTGTTCACGATTGTGCTCAAACAAGGGTAATGTCCAAATATTAACCATTTATATAGTGTGTATTGTTTGGGATTGAGACCAAGTAAACAATAGCAGTTAATAACACTTGCCTGGGTGAGAATCACAGGAACAACACACAAAGGGTCAATCTTGATCTTTGTTTTGCCTCCGTTTCTGAAACCCTTTGAGCAAACGCTTCAAAGCAGAAAGAAGGTTGGTGTGAACAGTTCTTTAGCATCACAGCGCTCGCTGATTACATTTTTGGCTGCTTTTGTGAAAATCTGAAATATGAGAGTTCACATCTTTGCAACTACGTATCTAAAACAAGCTTTATATTAACATGCAGGTTTTTTCCCCTCATGCAAGCAGAGTTATCTCTTCTATCATTTTAGTTATTTTAAGCACAGAGAAAAACTCTGCTGATCTTTATACGTAGGGGTTCCTTTTTACGCTATGGAACCTTTTTAAAATTAAATGAGTTTTAAACAGTGTGATTATAACGAGGAGGCACTCGCCCAGGCTGTATATCTGTGTATCTGTCTGTTTTAATTCCCCACCCTTTGTGTTTGCTCGTCACTGTTGCATGCCATTAAATTTTAGCCTTAAACGAGCAATTTGGTGATTGTGTATCATTTCTGTGAAGCACTTCTTTCTTCAGAGTCTGAACTCTGAAAAGTGAAGTACTTAACCCTCATTGCTGTCACAGGCAAAACACAGTTGCACATCCTGTGTTTGTTTTCACACCCTTTAAGCACAAGCTGCTTCTGTTTCTCACTGACCACGTTAGGCTCATTGTGCCCGACATCAGCTGGGGCTTAATCACTGGACATTAATTATTTTTTATTGAACATCATCATCCGTTGAAATACGTGCAGTCTTTTCTTTTTTTAAATGAAACCTGCAGACAGGAAAACGCCAAAGACACATAAGAAGAACAGAGCGCGGCACAAAGCAGCGATGGGCCCTAAGACCATCAGCACGGTCTAACCACAGTTTCCACACTCAGAATCAAAAAGATGTGCACACCACACACATCCACCCACCATGTCTGTCAGCATCTGCAGAGAAATTATTTAATTTGATCAAACTCTCTGCAGCTTCTCTTGTGTTCTTTAATTTATTATACTTTATGTGTGTTTGCATGGCTGCTGAGGTTAACCACAAATGCATTGGCACGGATGCAAAGTGCTGAAGAGCTTCTGCTGCTTTTTATGGTCTTTTTTTCCCCTCCTGTGCCCTAAAAAGAACATTCAAGCAAAATATGGCAACAACAAACCCTAGTGGGCCATATCCTCTTTCGACTAGTCACGTCACTTCTTGAGACATTATTTATGTTTCCTCATGTTTACCTATTTATGTTAATGTTATTAATGTTTTCTATTTCTCTCTTTCTATGGAATTTGGTCACAGTTCTTGAACCACTTTCCAGATTAAAGTGTGGTGTTGTAATTGCTGTATTTACCGAAATGACTCATATTATGATAACACACTGTCCTCAACATTCATGTTAAAAATGTGGATATCAGATCTGACTTCTAATGTAGAAAACGGTGCATTTGCCTGCTTCTAAGAAGCCAGGCTTTCAGGTCATTTCTTAAAGCGGTCTTGAGGAGTAATTTTCGGGGTCTCTGAAGATCTTTCAGTTTTTCTTTTGTTTATATTTCAGTGGCTACTTTACCACTTATTTTCAGTCAGTCCTTGTACTTTATCATTTTCAGGTAAATGTTTGTTTTTGTTTGTTTATTAAACCACATCGGTGTATGATGATCAAACTGGAAGACCCAGGACTGTGGTTAATGGAAGCAGGAAGTTAATAATGAGATATGACAAATATTACAAGAACTAGACTGAAAAATCAGTGGCAGCAGGTCTCATGGTGTGCTGAATCGTTTTTTTTTTTTTTTTTTGTTCTATTTGATCAGGAGGAGAAGCCATTGCACTAAAAGCATACCTGAGTAGAAAACACACTGGAGTGCTGTCGGTCATGGATTGGCCTCCCTAGAGCCCGATCATACTGAAAGAAATAATGAGAACGTTTGCCTAGAGTTCAGAACGTGTTGAAGAAAACAGGTGGTGATATAAAAAACTGACGTATACCCTTGTTAGAATAGCAAAAATCTCTGTTTTTGCCCTGTATGCTGTATTTTTCTGTATGTTAAAGATTCAATAAATTGATTAAATTTTTCCCCACTGTTTTAGTTTTTACTTTTTGTTGAAAAGTATAATGTGGAAGAAACTGATTTCTGTTATTTCTTTTAAAGTAAACCATACATAAGGATAGTGTGTAAAAATAAATTACATTTGTTTACAAATAATTCAATAAAATAACATTCAGAAGGACAACTTTCAGAAATAATAAGATAGTTTTTTTTCTGGAAGTCATGTTTCAATTTAAATTAATTACATTTAAATCAATTTGAATATTCTTACAAAACCGTAATTTAATTTAATTTAACTTTTACTGTTAAACTACTACGGCTCCGCCCCCTCTTGTTACGTGTATCCTCACGTGGTCTCGTCCCTATAACCTGTAATAAGGGTCGGTATAATTTTCCACAGCTTAATCTGTTTTAAGCAATCACGGTTACATCACTAAGCATTATTTCAATATGGCTCTTAAAACCTTCTTACTTTTTTAAAAACATGTATATATGGCACCAAATAATCAATAATAATGTAGTTAATATTGATTTAATTTATTGCCACCCCCTTTTTCGCACATGGTACGATCCCTTCCCGTTCGAAGTTGAAGCGGGAGGAAGTTGTCGATGTGTTGCCGGTTGTTGTTGATGTTTCTGTGAAAAAAGAAAAGACACCGCAGGTATAATAATTATCGTAATGTAATCTTATGTTTTAAATACTTGAGCCACAGTGTCAGACTTTTATGATTAGTTTTTTTTCATGTTGTCATTGCAATAAAAGATAAGCTGGCTAGCTGGTGTTAGCCTTAAAACGGACATTGGTTGAAAGCATGTAAGCTAAACAGTTTCTTCCCTTGTCTCTCTCTTTGACAAAGTCTCCTTACAGTGTGGTTTTTGTTGTACAAGATGGACGTGACGACCTGTCTAAAGTCTCTGCTGTTGGCTATACAGCAGTACCGAGACAGCAGGACAGCGCAGCACGCAGCGCAGCTACAAAAACAGGTGGAGGTGAGCTAACTGTTCAGTTTATACATCCGTAAAAAAAGATGAATCACACCTGAGTGGCTTTATGAACTTCCACGTGAGGCAAGCAGTGGTTTTGGAGTAGAATATACGAAGTAGGGGTTTCCTGTGTAATAATTTTGCCTGTGATGATCACAACTCAAAATGCTGTTAGGGATATGTTTATACTATCCCTGTGCAGTTTACCTACATGTTGTGTGTTTGCAGAAGCTTTCAGGCCTGAAGTGCGAGCAGCTGCTTTCCTCAGCTCAGGTTCTGCCCAGCGAGTGTGTGAGTGGGCTGGTAGAGCTGGCTGGAAACCCAAGCACCAGCCCCACCCTGACGAGCTCCATCATCTCCCTGCTGTCACAACTAGGTACAGACTTTATACACACTTCAGCACTAGCAACAGACCATCATCTGAGCTCTCTGGCAGTTTGAATTCAGGTTTATTATGGTTAATTAAGACTTTTTTTTAAACAGAAATGTGAAATTCCAGAAAAGTCCCAGATTTTAGTCTTTATGTGATTACTTAGGTCAACCCAACAAGCATCAGGGGGCTTTGCGATGTCATGTTATAGAGATATAGTTAAATCTACATGGCATAAACTATTGTGTTTACACTGTAAGCAGAGGAGTAGTGCTGCTGGAGCAAAAGTATTAAAAACATTCACAGACAACTTAATCTGTTGAAATTTAGTTGTTATTGTAAAAGTGTTCTATACATTAAAGCCAATAAACACAAAATGAATTGTCAAAGCTGTCATCGTGATATGTAGGGCCAAATTTCCTAACAGTGTGTCCCCGTGCAAAATCTTCTTTAGGCATCAAAAAGCTGCTGGCAGGGTTTGTCAAAGAGGCATGGTGTCAGTTTGGTGACTGAAAGCTGCTGGGCAAATTAATGTGACCATGCTGCCATAGGAGTGGAACATTCTTTGGGTGATCTACTAACAGTGTAATAAATTCATTCATTCAGTTCATTTCAATAATTATCTGCCAAGAGCATCACAGAATAATGGCTCAGAAATGAGCACACCCAATGAGGGAGTCTGTTGAAGCCAGTAATATAGTGAAAGCGCAGGTTTTACTCATGTCCCTCTCTGAAAACGGTGTAGCAAATGAGAGGAGGCTGAAGAAGAATCAACATTTTTTTTATAACGGTGAACTCGTCTGATAGAATTCATGCACTGCTTTTTTTTTTTTTTAAACTTGTAATACTGATTACATGACATAAAGAAAACAAGATCAGTGTGTTGATTTATGCATGTGACACAGTACTGTGTAACTTCAACACTTTAAATCTGATTGCAATGCTTCCCAGAGCCGGTGACAAGAAACCTTCCATATTAACTGGTCCAAACACTAAAGCTGAAAACTAAACTCAAACTAGCAAATCTGGAACTGAAATTAAACTGAGCGGAAAACAAATTCAAACTGAACTAATTTGGAAGAACTTATGAGGAAATCTAAAGAATCAGTCTAAGGAGCTGTAAGGAAAAGGCGTCTGGACTTCTTTAGGTTGCTTGAAGACGTTTCACCTCTCATCCGAGAAGCTTCTTCAGTTCTAGGGTCAAATGGTGGAGAGTCCCAAGTCCCAAGAATCAGTAACTTTGTGTACAGCTGTATGGACATTATATAAAGTGAGTTTTCCACCTGTTACAGGTTGAAGCTCACACATCAAATCTCCGGCTTTATATAAAATATTGAAGTTCCATGGTTTGAAAGTATTTCTGTAATGCAGTGATATTTTATGGAGCAGAAGAATTCTTGACACTTGGTGATTATACAGGTACAATATATAGAACTACATAGTGCCACTGGCTTGAAAATATAGCATCCTAAAACTTTTGGTGGGGACCTGAGTCTGAGACCTCCGCGTCCCACTATACTGATGGAAACTGCAACTTTCACATGTTATGGCCATAAGGGGCATTAAGTGTTTAAGATACTGTGATTCTGTTTATAACATTAAAACATTTCTTAAATTTGAGAGTCTTAGCTTTGATTTCAGAGGATTTCAGTAATTTTACCAATACAAAACCCAAACTTTTATTCAGTGTCCTTTACAGTTCTTACTACCTCACATTTTTAACTCATGTCCTCGTGGAGACAGAGGGGAGGGGAGTCAGACCTAGCGCTGTCAGGAGACGAGGGGGAGGAAGACCAGACATTAGAACAGGAAGGTGAGAGCTCAGAGCACAACATGTGTAATCTAGGGCTCTGAAATTGTTGCTTTTTAGGTATTACGATATCTAGTAGAGAAATAAGAACCTTTTCAGGTTATCATTAATCCAGCATCCATTCAGACAGATTCTTCAAGATGAAGAAATGGTCCTGATGTCTCTGGTAAGGGGGAAGAATAAATCCCTCTGAACAGTCAGACCTCTCTTAAAGATGATTCAGCAAGGCTCTCTCAATCTGCTGAGACCATAAAAGGATGATTCCCTTCAGAGGCTGGTGTTCTATATCTAGCTCAAAACTTTTCACTGTGTGCTGGAACCTAACCTTCGATTGCATAAATAATCGAAGGAAACTGCTGCGTCAATAAGCGGAGAGTAAATGTAACATATAGTGTAATTAGACTAATAATTAAAAAAGGATGTCCATGATTTCTGAGACAGAAAATTCAAACGCTAACAATTTCATCTGCACACTCATTCTCACAGCCTGTGACGATAAGAGCCGGGAGATTTTGCACAGCAGCTACAACCTCACCAGCACCCTGGCTGCTGTCATACACTGTCACAGAAACACACCCGGGGAGCCTCTGGTGCTGCAGGTAAGTCCATCGTTACAGTCGGTGTGCTGTTGGCAGGAGGTGAGACTCAAGCAATTAAAGGAAACGCCGTAGCAGTTTTTACACAACCTGAAGTCCTGACGCTACCGTCAGCTTGTGCGAACACAAATGTCTCTGCCAGCTCACAGTGACAGGATGGGCGTTGTGTGTCGGCTAAAAGAGGTCAAATTGTTAATAATCTTTGGTGTTGTGTCAAAAGCACTGCAGTGTTTCAGAGCTAGTAGAAAGAAAGTGCAATTGTGCTTTTGCTCTTGGTCTCTTTGGCTTTTATACAAGTTGATCCATGTTTAATGAGCAAAATGTAAAATTGAGAATTGTGTTTTACAAGAAACTCCTTACACCTTGAAGGCATTCTTGGAGTAAGCGCTGGAGCCCTTTCCTGTACTGAGCAGTTTGTCATATTTCAGGGCTGCTTATAGAACAAACTTACTGGGTGTGGATCAGAAGTTCATAAGGGTGGTTTGTGCCTAGCAGAACAACTTGAAACTGTTCTGATGGTTGTCAAACCACATCTTTATTAATATAGATGTAGTAATTAACTGATGCAGATTTATGACTGTAGCTACTCAATAGATGTTGAGTCTTTCTCTAAAACTGTCGTTGTCATCTGTGTTGTGGTGTTCTGTCATCAGTGCCTCCAGGTGCTCCAGAAGCTGACCTACAACACTCGCATCTTCCAGTCTGCCAGCTACATCCACGAACTCATCACTTTTCTCATGACCAACATGTAAGAAACCGTCTCATCTCTGCTCTTTATGTTTGGATTCAGTTATGTTTCAATTAACGAGCTTACCAATGGTCTTTCATCACAGCCAATCTCAAAATGAAGACGTTATCATGTCATGTCTCGGCCTCTTGGCCAATCTTTGTCGCGACAACATCTCAGTGCAGATCTACATCAAGTCTCTGGTGAGTTTCAGCTGATTCACATACAAGAGGAAGAGTTCTAAGAATTGATGAGCTGTAAACCACAATCATCAAAATTAAACCAAAACAGGCCTACAGTATATAATCTATATGGAATACTCTGTTTTTGACATTCATTATTAATTATTTTTTGCTGCATACATTTATGTGATCGGTGTGAGTGAAACTGGTTATGTTTTTTAGGACAACGTGAAGCAGTTTTATCGCACACTGATCAACTTTCTGGCTCACAACAGCCTGACTGTGGTGGTCTTCACCTTGTCTATACTGGCCAGCCTCAGCCTGAATGAGAAGGTTGGAGAGAAGGTAGGTGAACTCTGCTGGCATCTGCATGTAACAAAGTGCCTAAAGATACAATTTAAAATTAGTTAGCTGGCTTTTCTATGCTTGAATGATTCATAAGTAAGAGTTTAGAGTGGTATGTTGGAGCAGCAGTCTATCGGCAGCCGAGAGGAAGGGGATGGATAAACTGATCAGGAAGGCCAGCTCTGTCCTGGGATGCACCCTGGACCCAGTGCAGGTGGTGGGAG